>SNQJ01S0087033.1:10637-20705 GCA_010110895.2 Picea sitchensis | reverse complement strand
ATTACATCGGGTGATGCTCACAGTGGTGAAGAAATGAGATTGAAACCAAAAAAATGAATCTTATATCGTCAATCATCACTTCTGGGGCTTTCACCTAGTAACCAGGACTTCCTAGGTGGTCACCAATCCCAAGATGCCTCTGTCTCAATCATGCTTAACTGTGGATTTTTCCCCACAATCAATTCCACTTAGCATGCTACCCCATTTGCAAAACCTTAGCAAGTATTGTGCCTTATGAACTTCCCAGTTAGAGCTCCCTTCACTCTTATTATTTAAGCATAGAGGGGCTTCCATTGTGCAAGATATTAGATATTATTTTGGGGATTAACTATGTAGTGTAAGTCATTAATCTATGACTCATATCCCTGAGTATTAGTCGCAACTGACCAATAATTATCATTATTTGAATAGTCCATTTAGCACTCATTGCATTGGGTGATGGTCATAGGGGTGAAGAAATGGGATTGAAACCAATGAAATTAATCGCATATCATCAATCAACACTTATGGGGCTTGCAGCGTGTAACCAGGACTTCCCAAGTGGTCACCCATCCCAATACGCCTCTGGCTCAAGCATGCTTAACTGTGGATTTTTCCCCACAATCAAGCCCACTTATCTTGCTACCCCATTTGCAAAACCTTAGCAAGTATTGTGCCTTATGAACTACCCAGTTAGACCTCCCTTCACTCTTATTATTTAAGCATAAAGGGGATTCCACAGTGCAAGATATTAGATATTATTTTTGGGATTATCTGCATAGTGTAATTCATTAATCGATGACCCATATCCATGAGTATTAGTCGCAACTGACCGATAATTCTCATGATTTGAATAGTCCACTTAACACTCATTGCATCGGGTGATGCTCATAGGGGTGAAGAAATGGGATTGAAACCAATGAAATGAATCACATATCATCAATCATCACTTCTGGGGCTTACACCTTGTAACCAGGACTTCCGAGGTGATCACCCATCCCAAGACACCTCTAGCTCAAACACGCTTAACTGTGGAGTTTTCCCCACAATCAAGCCTCCTTAGCTTGCTACCCCTTTTGAAAAACCTTAGCAATTATTGTGTCTTATGAACTACCCAGTTAGAGCTCCCTTCACTATTATTATTTAAGCATAGAGGGGCTTCCACAAATTGGGTAGCAAGCTAAGTGGGCTTGATTGTGGGGAAAACTCCACAATTAAGCGCGCTTGAGCCAGGGGTGTCTTGAGATGGGTGACCACTTGGAAAGTCCTAGTTACCAGGTGCAAGCCCTAGAAGTGATGATTGATGATATGCGATTCATTTCGTTGGTTTCAATCCCATTTCCTCACCCCTGTGAGCATCACCCGATGCAATGAGTGCTAAGTGGACTATTCAAATCATGAGAATTATTGGTCAATTGCGACTAATACTCATGGATATGGGTGATATATTAATGACTTACACTACGCAGTTAATCCCAAAAATAATATCTAATAGCGTTTCCATTATTATACGGTGTCATCATTATTATCATGAGAAACAAAGGTGATGAGAAAATAGTAATTATTGATTTCATCATGTTTCACTAAACTACTCCACTTTTACACTTTTTCTAATAATGAGGATTTAAAGTGAGTGTTTTATTAAATTAATATAATTTTTTCTTAATCTAATAATAATAGATATAAATAATAATAATAAATATAAAAAATCAAATATTTAAAATTAAAATATGTTTATATTAATTATTTTATAATACCATTGTATGAAAATACATAACTAAAGACTATTCTTGACCATTCATATAACTAAAAATCATATTTCAAGATTTATTATCGATAGCTTAGAATATGGCTTCGCTTGAATCCAAGCGTCAGTCCAAACTATAGGTATTCTAAGATTTATTTAATGGATGCATAATTACAAATCACATATCTTATGATAGGTGAAAATACATAACTAAAGACTATTCTTGACCATTCATATAACTAAAAATCATATTTCAAGATTTATTATCGATAGCTTAGAATATGGCTTCGCTTGAATCCAAGCGTCAGTCCAAAGTATAAGTATTCTAAGATTTATTTAATGGATGCATAATTACAAATCACATATCTTATGATAGGTTAGTTATCATATCTTATGATAGGTTAGTTATCAGTAAAAAAAAAATGAAATCTTTTAACTTAAACAAATGTTTTGAGATATTTCTACAATGAATTTAAGATAGTATTAGGTTAATCAATAATCATGATGTTGTTTTATGACATGTTATTTTCCATATATACGTGAAAAATTTAAGATGGTATTAAGTGGATTGACAATCATAGATATTTGTAAAATTTGAGATAGTATTAGGTGGATTGATAATCATGATGTTGTCTTATCGTATTTTATTTTCCATATAAATATGAAAATCTAAAATCTTTTAACTTAGAAAAATGTTTTAAGGAGTTTTTATAATGAATTTGAAAATAATATAAGAAAATAAAATGTAGAAAAGATAATTAGCTCTCACACAATATAAATTAGATTTTTATAGATATTTTGAAGAAACTATCAACCCTATCTTTTAACAAAATATAAATTAGATTTATATACATATTTTTAAGAAACTATCAACCTTATCTTTTATAATATAAGCCTAATGTTTATTATCTACCTAAAAGTGAATTATCCTTCTAAAAAATACTTTAAAAAACAAGATTTAACTAAAGTTTGTACACTATAAAACACATATGTATTATGAAACAGATATTAGTTTAAAATGTCCACATATTTTATAACACATACACATTGAAAAATCACAAACAAAAGCAAATTATGATGAGTTCAATTTTTATCCATGTGAATTCGTGACAAGCATATATTAAACATATTTATAAGCTAAATATATACTCTAAAAGCCTCCATGGTTGGGTATAATTTTTGTTGTATTTTAAGGAAATGTAATGCTAATTAAACTAAGCATAAAAGGAGGGATGAAAGTTGACATGCATTTCTCATTTAATGATTAATATTGATCTAATCAACATTTTCTCTACTTATAATAAGTTTGACCTTTTCAACATGTATACATTATTGTCATATAATATACAAAATGTATTTTTAACATAATCTCAATAAATGTAGCAACCAAATAGCTCAATCTTACCCTAAAAAAAAAAAAAAAAGATTCAACTAATATGTATGAACTATAAAACACATATGTGTTATAAAATGTCTATGCATTGTATAACACCTACACATTTTGCAAAATCATAGGTAAATGACAAGCATATACTAAACATATTTATAGATCGATATCTTATAGTTAAAACCTTTATACATTTCTATATGAAAATCCTCCAAATTTTAAAACCTTGTAGATCGATATCTTATAGTTAAAACCTTTATATATTTCTATATGAAAATCCTCCAAATTTTAAAGGAATGTAGAGACCTATATCTAATGGTTAAAACCTTCATACATGGCTCATCACTAAATATGTAAATCTTCCATATTTAAAAAAAATGTAGCCCATGTACACACATTTAAACTTATACATTTTGCAAATTCACAAATAAATTCCAAAACTATAATAAACATATTTATATGTCAAATATATCTCATACCTTTTACAATGTTCATGTATAACTCATGGTTGGATGGAAATCCTTCTTATATAATTCTAGATGAACATTCACATTAATCCCTCACGTAATAAGTAATAATATGACTGAACTTATTAAGTTATAATAAGAGATTGGTAATAATCATTCTTCTATTTTATTCATCAACACGGAGTTGATATCAAGTAACATGAATTGTAATAAGTTTTTTCATAATAAAAATATGTGCTTTAGCTGTTATAGACTGTTGTATTTAGTTGTTCTAGACTGTTGTTTTGTCCTTCGAATTTACCATGTTGTTTGCCACTATATGTCTTCTTATCTTTATGATGTAATTGTTGTCGTTTTATTAATGTTTCATATATGAATAAATGAACGATCTACTATTAGTAATATTAAATGATAATGGTTAAAGAAGTCTGTGAAGCTCAGTTTGGATCTATTTTAAGGCCGACAGTTGGGAACTATTTCGATCGAACCTTTTTAGTGTCTTGACAAGCTAGGAAATTATACCAACCACGCATGTATTCGGTGAACTCCAAACGAATTCGAGGGGAAGCAGGTGCAATAACTGTCAGTGCTGCCATGTGTAAACATCTATTGCTGAACCAGGATCGAACAGGAAATTGTGCATACCAGGTTTCGCACTGTTTTATGACAATAGTGATTAATTTCTAACCGAACTTCGAGTATTCATTTCTCCACCAAGATAACGCGGTCCCTCTCTATTGGGTTATAAGAAACATTTTCACTTTCCCAATGAAACGTTGAGAGTGCAAGGATTACTACACTAATAGTACCTTTGTTACTATTTTGTTATTATATAGTGATTTTTTAGAACAATTAACATCAATTATGTATGTATATAGTTTGAGTGGGTCTAATGGTTAAGAACATGTGTTTCCTGTTTGATGTGACTTGAAAATAGATTATTATTATTATTATAAGATATAACATCATATGAAAATTCCTACCACGTGAAAATTATACCACATGAAAATTATTGACCAATCTGACAGCTTGCCACCATAAAAGTCTAGTGCAAACGTTGTCCCTTCACTAAAAAGTGGTGTGCAGTAATTACTTCTAAGAAGGATGCATGAATTATCCTACCATATCAACAGTAAAAGAGTCGGACGAAACATGGAAATCTAGGAAAACAAACAGTCGGATAAGACATCCGCAACAAGTAACAACCACGCGTATCCGGAAGCCACCAGCCATATATGCTCCCTAAGCTTACCTGTTCGGGGGAGCCAGGTGTTATATCTTGCTTTCTAAAGTGGCAAAGAGTGTAGGGGTAGGGTTCGGGTTAGTCCATTCGCTTGCTTTATAAACGGGCAGGGAAGGCCTTTCGCTTGCTTTCTAAAGTGCTGACTGGGTGAGGTGGGCCTTCCTAAAGGTTTGCATTCTGACAGAGTGGGTGAGCCTGAGCCTTCACCTTTTGACTTAGATAAGAAACTTCATCCTCCAAAGTGTATATTTAAACATCCTTTCAACTCTCACCATATGGTCAGTCCATGATCATACCTTTGTCACTTCACTTGAATCAATCCCTTCCTCCTCAAATTTGAATCCTGCCCAAATTACTTAATCAACATTTTATGACCCATAACTAACCTTTTATTTGTGATTAAAATTTGTAAACACAAATTGAATTGTCTATGTATGAAACTCTTTAAATGTACACTAATGAATTCTTCACTATTTTGTCGAAATGGAAAATTATGTCAAATAAACTTAACTTTTCATAATTATCCTAGACTTTCTAATATTAATGACACGAAATGTTATGAGAATATGAACTAATATTTTGATACTAACTATATTTATTTATTTGTAATAACGAAGTTCAAAAAGTTACTATGTTTGGAATTTATAATCCTACAATTTATAATAGAGATGGTTAGGGTGATAAAACTAAGGCTAATTTTATGGAGGAAAATAGCACTAATATTAATGAACAAATAAATAAATTGATTCATGACACATTTGTTTCTATGGATGAGATCTTTGAATATATTCTTGATATATCTCTTATTCATAAGGCACACAAACACCTATACAAAGACTCAAAGGAAATTATTCTCTCTATCATGTTGTTGTTGATAAACTTGAAGATTACAAATGATATTTCAAATACATATCAAAATTTTATCTTTTATATATTGTTAGGTGGTATTATCCTACCAAAACCAAATACTTCACCCTGCACAGACCAAGAATTATGTGCCCTTGTGAAAGATATGGGAATAGAGTATCATGTAATCGATTAATGTCCTTGTAACACCCATGTTTTTAATCCCTACATTAGTGATGTATATTGAAAATACCATCTATGGATGTGGGTGAAGAAATATAATATGTAAACATTGTATATTGAAAAAAAAATAAAAATGAATTATCTCTGGTAGATGACTAAGGACAAAGTCATGGAGATAAAGGGGGTCCAAGGGGAAATTCCACATGCCTAATAAATCCAATTCAACTTTCTAAATCTTATTATTAGTGTTTACCTCCTTTACATCTCCCTCCATAATAGGCTGTAGAGTGTCTCTCAACTTAATAAAAATATAATTTCATTATTATTTAAGTTTTTTTTATAATATGTAAATGTAATATTAGGTATTAGATTATTATATGTTTACACTAAATCTTATCTTTTTATATATTAATTCATTAAAATTAAATAAATTTAAGAATTGTTTTTCCCATCCTTCAAAATTTAAAAACAAAAATAAAAATAATAAAATAATTCTTCACTACATTTTAAAAATAAAAATAACAAAATTAATCTTAACAAATAATAACAATCATCCACTTCAATTCATATATATATATATATATATATATATAATTAATCTTAATAAATAATAACAATTATCCACTTCAATTCGTATATATATAATCAATCATATATATATATATATATATATATATATATATAATGGTGAAGAACACGTGTTTTTTTTAAATGGGGTATGATAAGTATGTTTTCATATACTTTAGTAATCAAGTCGCTAGAAAATCTCTTGTCTTACAAACAAAAGAGTCTCATACACCAATTTGATGTCTAGATTAGCTATGACTTTCAAATTAGATTATTACTATTATTATATATATATAAATAAATATATAATACACCACTCTAAAGCTCAATAAAATATATTGTGAAAATAAACTTGGTAAAACAAAACACACATATAATGTTATAATCTTCAACATGGCATTGATTTTTCTTTAGTTGAATGTGAGACCTTCCCATTAGAGTCTATGTTTGGAAATGAAATGATCAAAACGAAACCAGAATTGGGCATTAGCAAACAAACGGATATGGCGTGTGTTGTGGAAGTGTTGTCTATCTCTATGATTCCCATTTTCCCCTTATTTTCTTCGATGAAGAGGTAGTTGAGAAGTGTGCAGCTTTTATCTACTTTGTTGGCCAGTTATTGGTGAAGCCCATTCTTATAAAATATATATTTAAGTCAAAATATTCCGAAACATTTTGTTTTCATAGCTTTTCCATTGTTATCCCCTGTCATCGTTATTCTCAAGGGAAACAAAGGTGATGAGAAAATAGTAACTAATGTCATCATATGTATACATTGTTTGTCTATTTTGTTGGCCAGTTATTGGTGAGGCCGATTCTTATGTGCTTAATGGTTAATAACATGTGTTGTCTCTTAAGAGGTCACAGGTTCAAATCCAGAGGGTGTATGGTATGTATACCTTCGTAGACTTTACCATTCAAATCACTGGGCGAAGAGGGGTCCCTTGTCCCACAAACAAGGAGGTCTCATACACCAAATTTGGTGTGTTGGCTTGACCGTGACCTTAAAAATAGATTATTATTATTATTATAAAATAAGTCAAAATATTCCAAATACTTTGTTTTCATAACTTTTCTGTGTCATCATTATTCTCAAAAGAAACAAAGGTGATGAAAAAATAGTAACTATTGATATCATTATGTCTCACTAATCCTGTTACTCAACTTTTACACTTTTTCTAGTCTCTTCCATAGGATTTTGAATTTTGATTTAGAGTTGGGGTGTTTTATTAAATTAATATAGATTTTTTTTTAATGTGATAATATTAATAATATTAATAATAATCACATTAATATTTAATACATTAATAATATTTTTTTCTCTATAATGTATATACAAATTAATAATATTAATGTGGTTTTTGTTAGTAATGGGTAGGTTTATGCATAAAAATATTAACATAAATACATATTATACTATTATAATGTTATATTATATTAATTTATTACTGTGGTTTTTGTTAGTAATGGGTAGGTTTATGCATAAAAATATTAACATAAATATATATTATACTATTATAATGTTATATTATATTAATTTATATTAATGTTTTGTATGAATTTATATTAATATAATACATGTATTAACTTATATTAACAAAGTTTATTAAAAAAATTGTTAGTAATCACTAAACATATTAAATTATATTAAATTTAAAAATAGAATATTATACTATAATATTAATATATTAATATTATATTTATAGTTGAAAATTTATTAATAATATAAAATTCTAATATTATAACTGATAAAGTTATGTTAGATTGGAGCATTTGTTAATAGTTATTTAGTGTTGCAACATTCGTATTGTGTAGTTAATATTATCTATTAATATTATAATTGTTGTTATAGTTCATTAAATAATATTATTCATAATATAAAATTATAATATCTAATTTATAGTTGATTATAATATTATAAATATTAGATTTGATAGGGTTATGTTGGATTGCGACATTCCTTGATAGTTATTTATAATTGCAATATTGATCTTGTTACTTTAATGGTTATGTCACATTGTGTCATTCATCAAATCTCATGGCACATTCCAATGTTCATTAAGAATATTGTTGCATTGTGTCATTAATCAAATCTCATGTTAGATTATGACATTTATTAAGGGTTTTGTTGCAATGTAACGTTTATCAAGGATTTTGTCAAGTTGTGACAATTTTCAATGGTTATGTCAGATTGTAACACTTATCTTGGATTACTTAATAATATGGATATGTTTGATTGTGATGTTTCCAATGGTTATTAGACATTAAGACATCTATCTTGGTTGATTGGTGTCATCTTCCTACATTCATGAATGCTTATGTCACATTGTGGTGGAAATCAAATGTGATGTGACATTGTGACATTAATAAATGTTTTTGTCACATTGTGACATTCATTGGGGGTTATGTTCGATTGCAACATTCATTTATGGTTATTTCAAATTGGAACATTAATCTTGTCATGTTAACAACTATGTCACATTGCAACATTCATCAAATGTCATGGCACATTTCTGATGTTCATTAAGGATTTTGTCACATTGTGAGATTAACAAAATGTGATGTCACATTGTGATATTCATAAATAATTTTGTCACATTGCAACATTCATTAAGCGTTATGTTATATTGTGATGTTCCTCAATGGTTATGTCACATTGTGACATTCATATTTCTTGACTTATGTTGACTTTCTACATTCATGAATGGTTTTGTTGAATTGAGTTTTTGACCAAATGTGATGTCACATTGTTATGTTCATTTAGGGTTTTGTCACATTGCAACCTTCATCGAGGGTTATGTTGGATTGTGATATTCCTTTATGGTTATTCCAGATTGCAACATTCATCTTGTCATGTTAACAGTTATGTCACATTGCAACATTCATCAAATGTCATGACACATTGCGATGTTCATTAAGGGTTTTGTCACATTGTGAGATTACTAAAATGTGATCTCACCATTCATAAAGAATTTTGTCACACTGAAACATTCATTAAGGTTTATGTTAGATTGTGGCATTCCTTAATGGTGTTTTAATTTAATGGCAATGTAGCATTCCAACATTCATCAAATGTCAAGTCACACTGCGATATCCATTAATGGTTTTGTCTCATTGTGACATTAATCAAATCTTATACCATATTATGTAATTTATCAAGGATTTTGTCAAATTATGACATTCTTTAATGGTTATATAAGATTGTAACACTCATTTTGGCTTACTTTATAATAAAAATAATTCTAACCCTGTAAACAAAATATACTAACAAATAAAATAATATTAAAAAGTCACAATTCTATATTATCGTAACGTTATAGAGGTCAACGTTATGCCACTGACTGCTGCTCCAAACACGAGAACAGGGAAATCGCAAAAGCTCCTCTTTACGGCCACTAGATACATTATATTTCACAGCGTGAAATTGGCGAGTTGTCTCGTCAAACCGATTCTAAGAAAAACGGAATGAAGAAGAATACAGCGTGCATGAAAAGGTCTTCATCGGCCGACTTTAACGGGTTATTAAAATAATTTGTAATCCAACTTTAGCTGATGATTAAATGTATTCATAATTCATTGTTATTGGATGTTTATAGTGCACATTTACAATTAGTATGTGGGCATTCTATATATATAGAATGTTCACATA
>SNQJ01S0087032.1:3570-35798 GCA_010110895.2 Picea sitchensis | reverse complement strand
CGAAAGCATTCTTTTGCAGGGAGTTCTCTCTAGCTTTTTCGTCGTATGTCGTCCACCAACTAAAACCCACCATCTGTATTAAATTTGATGTACATCACTTCTTCTTCCATGGCCATGCAATGTATGTGCTCTCACTTCACCTCACCAACTCCACTTCACTGACTCCACACTGGCCATGTGATGTATGTGCTCTCACTTCACCTCACCAACTCCACACCTCTAGATACACTGCAACACTAGTCACAACTGCAGGAGGCGACGACCAAGAGCGCGAGGTGTTCGTTCTGGAAGGGGCAGAGACAAGGCAACCAACAGAGCTGGAGAACCATTGTAAACACCTTCTATGAGCTTGAGGCAGAGTTTGTGGAGCATTTTCATAAGCTTAATGGCACTGTCAAGACAATCGACCCCCTGCTCCCTCCCGAGGCGTTTGAGTACCGACCCTCCAGGATTTCCCCGACGCTCCGAATGGGGTTCAATAAGGAGGAAGACATGTGCTTGGAGTGGCCTGACGTGCAGGCAGAGGCAACCGTGCTTTACATTTCTTTCGGCAGCGAGAATTCCATATCGATCGTTCAGATGGAGGAGCTGGCGATGAGTTTGGAGGCAAGCGTGGTGAAGTTCTTGTGGGTTCTGTGAAGGTCATCAGACGCCGGATCGAAGGCGTTCTTGTCGGTCCTTGACTTTCTGCCCGAGGGATTCCACAGTCGGGTGGTGAAGAGATCTCCTCTTGTTGGAGGAAGACTATCGTATAAGCTTGAATCACAGCCTTGCACTGAACGTCGCGAGTCAGGAATGGCCTTCACAACATCCCTGTATTTGTAGTTCCTGGCTCTAGTGACTGGGTGAGCTGACCTATAGCAATCTGTAAGTAGAACATCATTGTAATATATAACCCAAGAGAAATCCAGGAGAATGGGTGTCCCTAGAAGCCATCCAAGGTGAACAACACTCCATGGCAAAGATAAAACTCATGTGCCTATTACCACTGTAATCACATGAGTTGTTGCCATCCGCACATCCCCTATGACCAAAAAGTGTTTTATTAATCCCAAATGATATATTCAAAAAATCCAGTCGAAGAAACAAACCTTGACCCACTACTCCAGGCCGGATAGAGCACGTTTTCAATAATGAAATAATATTCAAAACAATCAATGGGTAGCTATTCTAACATGCCCATCATCATAACTAATATCATGTTGTTTTTCCGTGTTTGTGGGGTCCGACCTCTACATTCATAGCTCTAATGTTGCATTCTAAAGAAACAGATAATGGAAAACAACTCATCAATGGCATTTGATTGAACATAAAGAAGATGTATAGGTCGGATATCACATCGACAAGTCACGAAAATGACATGAATGAGCATCCACTTCAGAATGAGAAAAGAGGGGATAAGACTCTGCCAAATAATGACAACATAATTTGTATAGGACAAGATTTCCATACAAATGTTTATAATTATTAATAAGAGATTTACTTACACAAATGTTCATGTTTTCAGCTCACACATCCCATGCATTATATGTAAAAATAAATTAAATGTGAAGCAACGTTCAATTAGAACTACGACAAAGCCTTCCAAGATGGACCAGACAACTTCCCCATTGTTGAAAGGCATTAATATAATATTTAACTTTTAGTGGTGAGCCTATGATCCATCGAATTTAGATATATCATAAAGTTGAACTCGACGCACCAACGCTACTTTAACTTATATAAAAAATTCCCTACTTTTACACGCAGGAAAGAGTACCGTAGACCTAATAATCAAGATAACCGTTGATGGGTAGTTAATGGTCATCCCATGATCTATCGACTTTGTTTCAGTTGCACATGAAAAGGATAACTTTAAATGTTCCCCAAATGTAGAAAGGGCTTGAGTTGCATCTGTTGTTCAAAACCGACAGTTTCGCATCACACTAAGAACCTGCATATATTGCATTCAAAATTTCATCCTGAACCTGAAACTGAAAACGTTCAAACTATTACAATGAAAATGTTAAACAACCCATATCATTGACTAAACATAAACACATATGAATAGAACGAATTGTAGAAAACATTATAACAGAAGTTTAACAAAACATATTTGGGAATGGCAGAAAATAGACAAACATATACAACGAACAATATACAATAATAACACAACGCCATGCCAATGGAGAAACATGGCTATGTATCTCAGAAATCTCAAAAGTAAACATGGTGGAACATGCATTTACCATAAAGGAAAAGAAAAAGGGTTTTGGGCTTGCTAGAATATACCCTAATTGGTCACATTTCTTGTGCAAGGCCTTTCAATGGAGATTAATTATTTGATCGAATATCAACCCTACTGGACTTTGGAGTGAAAGTTTAGGTCTTTCATATCAGAGCAAAATGCGAGTCGGGAATGGATTGTAGATGGATCTTACCCATTTACATATTTTCGATGGAATCTATCAAATGTTGGTTTTGTTTAGATAATATGGGATCCTGTCATAAGTGTCTTCATGTGAGCTTAAGAGAACCAAGCACGAAAGAAAAACATGTGGCTTTACACTTGTAACATAAACCATGCATACCTACAAGTGTAACACCCGTGCCACCTACAAGTGTAACACGTAGATCACATGTGTCACTGCATAGCTAGCACACATGCTTGATCTGCATAAGCTTAAGATCCCTGTCTTTCTCTTTGTACCTCTTGATCAAAAATACTAATTCAAAATCAACCCTCCAATGTGTGATAGATGTTATTGGGCAAGGACAATTATAGCGGATATGGTGTTGATGTAGCTCGCGGACCATGTGGATGTTGTTAGGAGCCTTGAAAGCCAAGTAACATTGGAAATATACTAAGTTGGAAGCAACATGCCTCCTTAGGGCATTATGGTTTGGATTGATAAAAACAAAGTAAATGGCGAAGTGGGTCCATTTGGATGTGAAATAGGAGGAAACTGCTCGGTTTTGTCCCAATTTTTATTAGAGTAAACGGTGAAGCATGCTTGGTTTTGACACTATTTTCCTTCTATTTGGCTTGCTGCTATTGTTTACCATATATTTGTATGGAGAGGATCTACTAGATTCAAACAACTACTAAAATGGATAGGGTTTAACATTTTCTAATTGTGGGAGAAGGTGCTTCATAGTTGGAATTTATCTATTTTGATTTGGTTTTTTATATTTTTTTATTTTGGTATGTACTTATGACCGAAGTTGTTTCAGTAGTGTTGAATTCGCATTCATTTTCATGAGTCTCAAAATAAAGTACTCTATGGTAAGGAAACACTTATCCATTAAAGTAATAAATGGAAAATTCATCATTTCAAATTTGATGGATACAATTTCCCAAACGAGACATAAGGAACAACTTAAGACAATTAAGTATAAAATGAGTTAAGAACAGGTTTTGCCTATTATTAATATTGTGTAGTTGTGAAAAAACAAAAAAGTTTATGGAGATTATATCTACAAGTTCATATTTTGAAACCGATGAGGGTTTAATATATTGTGGTGTTTATTATTTAAATTTCTAAGAACTTAATTTATATAGATTTGTAAATTTTTGAGACATTATTTCATGTTTTGAGTTTTTTTTTTTTTAATAATTTCAATATTGTGTTTTTATGGTATTTAGGAATATTTTTAATGTTATGTTTTTAAAGTATTTATGGATATTTCATGTTATGAGAATTGGTGATAATGGATCAACAAAATTGGTTAATGGTTTCTCATAAACTTGGAATAGTTAATCTCTCATATTTTATAGTCATTAAAGATCATGGGTGAAATAGCTAATCTCTCATATTTTATACTCATTATAGGTCATGGGTGTTTGACTACAAGAGCTTCACAACCTTGATATTCTAAGTTGCTTCCTTATATAGACATTCGAAATTGCTTCCTTGTATCATTTGAAGGAATTTTTGTCATTATATTTAGAAGAGGACATGACCACTAATGTAAATTATACAACTATATATCATGGATTTATAGCATTTGTTTACTATGTTATTTCATGCACGAAGGTAAAGTTGAACTTTTTCCTCATAAATTTTACATTCCAAGACATTATCTCATGTTTTCAACATTATTTGTAAGCATGCATAAGTTTTGTACATTTGTTATTTGAGAATTCAATTGGAAATGTATTTATTTTATAATATGTTGAACATATTTTTCTCACACTATTATGGAAAAAATATTAGTGGAAAAATATTTTTCTCACACTACTTATAGATATTTTCATGACATGTATATGGGAATTGGTCAAATTGGATTTTCCTTTTGGTTGTTGAGACACACTTTATCTTTCCAAATAACAAGTGTTAAATTTCATGTGGTTTTTCACAATATTTTAGAATAATTTTCCTTCATATTATCAAAGAGCCATAAATCATAATATCTTTCTTGTACGTGAGAGAAGTCATCTGTCTTTTCATAAACATAGTAGATCCATCATACATAACTAAAAAGCTCCTTAAACTTGGTTTTGACCATATTTCTACATATGTTATCAACCAATTCCATAACTATTTGAAATCAATTGAGAGCATTTTACACATCAAATTAAATAATTTTACCAACCTTCAATATTCAAATCATAAATGTAAGCATCCCTCAATATTATCCTTATATATTGTAGTGATTTCTATGTCATGTGGAATCTCTCCCTTCCCCTTTAAGTCACACAGGAGGGTTCATATGCAAGTCTGGAACATGTACTGTTCTCCAATACTATACTTGGAGAAAGTGATTATTGAGGAAGCAAATTATGATCTTAGATATATATTTTTTGCAACATATACACTATGCATTTTCTAGAAGCTGTTCATATTTCCATTTACTCATTGTTTATAGAATTTGTCATTTCTTTTCACGAAAACAACACAAGTTACAATATCAGTTTTTTTTTAGTAATATTTCTCCATTCAGATATTTAGTAATATTTCCATGTTCCAAAGAAAACTAGTGACTAGCATCTACTCAAGGTTTGGTTGAATTGCTAGAGCTCCTTTAAAAGTTTGGATTGTAGAATGGATTTTTCAAAGTTTTTGTTGTTTATTAGTTACAAGCAAAGCTTTAAACATAAAATAGAGGAAGTTTATAAAGAATGTATGTCAAGTAACTTTGGTTAATGGAAATATCGCGAAATTCTCATGGTCATTGAAGTAGGTTTGAGCTCATAGTGAAGAGCATGTTGTATTTTATTTTGTTAAAAACCAAAAGGCTTGTGATTGTGAATTGATAAAGTTCATGGAGGTAGCTTTTAGATTATCTATAAAAATTGGGGAAGAGGCTATAGTGTAATGATCCCAAGCCAATTTTTTGCTTGGAACCACTAACTGACCACTGATTTGATTCTTATTGTTTGTGTATGCAGGTTGACATGAATATTTCGGCTTAGGGTTTATTCAGTTGTTTAACCATGTGTTCATATAAACATCATTGTCATTATATGACGATCATCATCAATACACAAGATAGGAATCACAAGCAAATAGCTGAACTTTATTATAAAAAAGCAAGCACCTGATACATTAGTGAAGCAGATCTGAATAGATGGCTTCAAGATAATACTAGAGATGTATACAAAATGTTTCCGAAGATACAAACCAAGCCTCCTAAAGGCTGCCAATAGAAGATGAACGCTCAACTGTTAGATCTGGGTTTCGGCCTATCTTCAAGTCACTGGCATGGCCTTGATGATGGCTGGTACGACCTGCTGAAGACAAGGGCACCAAGGATTCGACCCTCCTGAAGATATAGACTTCCTGATGTTGTCAAGTCCTCCCCAATGATAGATCAAGGCAAGAGAAGCCACCTCCTGAAGTGTGAAGCTCAAACACTGAAGCTTCCTCCTCAAACTGTAGAAACCCTGGAATGGTACGGCCCTCCTGAAACCCTGGATATGGCCAATAGTACGGCCTAGCTAAATGGCCCCTCTGAATCGCCTGAAACTCTCCCATATGATAGATCGGGCATCCAAAAGCACTTGAGAGAAGTCTCAAGCTCAAATATTGCCTGTAGCCTCCTAGATCTGACAATAACTGAATCTCCAAATCGTACCCTTTCTCTTGAAATCGTCCAAACCTGCAGTAAATGATAGGGACTTGGTAACTCCTCCAGGAAGCCCACAAACTGATGAGTAAGGGCCTGCAAGCAAAACCCTAATGATGAAAAATGCTCAAGCTTCTTCCTTTGGCTAGATCGAACCCCTTCTTCAATAACTGGTGCACCCCTGCAGAAAAACCCTAATTGGTACGGCCCTCCTGATCCAAATGGTACAGCCTACTCGTCCTCCTGAGTAGATGATAGCTGTAGAATGGTGTGGGTGGAGTATTTCATCCCCAAGACCAAGCTTGGATCTAGGTGAGTGTAATCTTTCACCATTGAGCTGCTCACTAGGGTTTTTAATATCAAAACCCTCAAAACTGTATGCTTAGGAGCATCAACAAGCAAAATACCAAAATCTAGAATGCATAATAGGTGCGCCCCAGCCTTCTATTTATACTTTTCTTCTAATTTCCTATTGAGTTAGGTTAACCCCTAGGGTTACTCCTCCAACGCTTCTATTCCTTCAGTGAGTTATATTTTAACCCTTTTTCAGTTTTTCATCAAGTCAACTTAAGAATATAACCTTAGTTTGGTTGACCTTTCCCCTTAGCATGAGACTATGGCCTAGTGGGAATGCCTAGGCCACTGAGTCTCCTCCATATCTCTTCATCAAGAGGTGGGGGACATTACAATCTCCCCTGCTAGAAATTGCTTGTCCTCAAGCCATTCCAAACCTGTCTGTCTCACCACTTGTTCATTTTCCCATGTGGCATCCTCAATGGGTAGATCCTTCCACCCGATCAAGTACTCTTTGATGCTTCTCTTCCTGAGCCTCTTTTCTTGAACCTCTAGTATCTCTTCTGGGATCAAGACAAGTTTCCCTTCTTTGTCCATGGGAGGTAGTACCTCGATGGGTGTGATGTGTTGGCCGATGGCCCTCTTCAGACATGACACATGGAAGACATTGTGTATCCTGCTGCCCTGTGGGAGCTCCAGCTCATAAGCTACGGCCCCTATCCTCCTGCTAACTCTGTAGGGTCCAAATAAACGTGGCTGCAGCTTCTCTGCTCCGCTTCTTTTTATAGAAGCATGTCTGTATGGTTGGAGCCTTAGATAGACTAAGTCACCAACCTCAAAAGTACGCTCAACTCTGTGTTTGTCTGCTTAGACCTTTTGTTGGTTATGTGCTCTCTGTAGATGATCCTTCAACTCCCAGAGAATGTCTTGGCTCTGCTGTACCCAATCTTGTACCATAGGTTCCCTTCTATCATCGAAAGCAATCTCGACAAAAGACAGTGGATCATAGTTGTACAAAGCTCTGAATGGAGACATGCCTATGGACACGTGTTGGGTGGTGTTGTAGCAGTATTCTCCCAAGTGCAACCATCTGACCCACGCCTTCTGCTGCCCTGCTACATAATTCTTGAGGTATCCTTCTACCCACTTGTTGACTATCTCGGCTTGCCCATCCGTCTGGGGGTGATAGCTGGTGCTAGGGGTCAAAGCTGTACCAACCAGTCTGAACAACTTCTGCCAAAAGGTACTCATGAACCTGCTATCCTTGTCATTAACAATGGTCTTGGGTAGACCGTGCAACCTGAAAATCTCCCTGAAAAACAGTTCGGCCACCTGTGTTGCACTGAAGTCTGTGGCTATGGAGAAGAAGTGTGCAAACTTCATCAACCTGTCCACCACCACAAAAATGCAGTCCTTTCCTTGTGTTCTTGGCAATCTGGTGATGAAGTCCATGGATATGCTTTCCCACTTTTTCTCTGGGATGGGTAAGGGTTGTAGTAGTCATGTTGGGCGAGTATGCTCATCCTTGTTCACCTGGCATGTAGTACACTCCTTTACATGCTTTATTACATCCTCCTTGAGGCCCTTCCATGAGAACATCTCTCTTATCTACCTGTACGTCTTGTTGATCCCTTGGTGCCCTGCCATCAGTGAGTCATGACAGGCCTACAATACTTTGGCCTTGAAGGCCGATCCAGGAACCAAAAAGATTCAGCCCTTATAGTAGATGAGGTCATTTATGACCCTAAAGTTATCATCCTGTACCTGTCCATCCAGTAGCTGACAAGTGAACTGATCCTCCGCATACTCCATCACCATGTGGTCTTTCCAGTCAATTGATACACCAGTCATGGCAAAGATGGATGGCCTCCTAGACAATGCATCAACCACCACGTTGTTCTTCCCGTTGACAAATTCAATGTCAAAGTCATAGGCCTGTATTCGGCTTACCCATTTTTGCGGCCTCTCATTTAATTCCTTCTGCTCCAAAATGTATTTGAGGCTGTTATGATCTGATTTGACCACAAACCATGCACATACCAGATATTGCCGAAATTTGGCTAGTGCATGCATGATAGCCAACATTTCTTTGTCATAAATGTTGTAGAGTAGCTCAGGACCCCTGAGTTTTCGGCTCTCATAGGCAAGAGGGTGCCTATTCTGCATCAGTATGGTCCCTATCCCTTCTCCGGAGGCATCACACTCCAAGGTAAAAGGTAGGTTGAAATCTAGAAGAGCTAGGACTAGGCACGTACTCATCACTTTCTTCATCTTGTCCATCGTCATTTGAGCTTCCTCGTTCCATTTGAAGGCTCCTTTCTTGGTCAAATCTGTCAAGGGTGCACACAGCTGAGAAAACCCCTTGACAAATTTCCTGTAATACGTGCATGTGCCTAGAAATCCTCTTAATTCTGTGAGTGTCTTAGGAGTAGGCCACTCCATAATGGCTTTTATTTTTTCCTGATGTACCTGCGCCCCTTTTGCTCCAATGACGTGCCCCAAGTAAAGCACCTCTATCATTCCAAACTTACATTTGGACTCCTTAGCGTATAGTGATTGTTCCTCCATGATTGACAAAATCTGATCCACATGCCGGAGGTGTTCCTCCCACGTCTTGCTATAAATGAGCAAGTCATCAAAAAATAACAATAGGTGCTTCCTCAGTTGCTTGTTAAACACGTGGTTCATACAAGATTGGAACGTGGCTGGGGCATTGGTTAACCCGAAGGACATCACTAAGAACTCATAATGGCCGTAATGACATCTGAAGGTTGTTTTTGAGATGTCCTCCTCCCTCATCTTGATCTGATGATAGCCAGAACGAAGGTCAATCTTTGTGAAGTAGACAACTCCATGCAATTCGTCTAGCAACTCATCAATCTTAGGTATCAGGTACCTGTTTTTAATTGTCTTTTTATTCAAGGCTCTGAAGTCAATGCACATCCTCATAGTGCCATCTTTCTTCTTAACTAGCACTACTGAGGAAGCAAAAGGGATAGTGCTCGGCCTGATGTGCCCCATGTCCAAAAGTTCCCTGATGGCCTTCTCTATATCGTCCTTGTAATTCTTCGGATGCCTGTATGGTGTGGTGATGACTGGTTTAGCTCCTCCTTCTAGCTCAATAATATGCTCAAACCCCCTGTCTGGTGGCACCCCTGGAGGAATCGGCCCAAACACTTTGTGGTGTTTGTCAAGGATTTCTTGGATCTCCGAGGTGTAGTGAATCTTACCTTGCTCATCCACACGTGTTGAAATCTTGCATTCTGCTACATATACTATCTCATCTCTTTGGAAGATGGCCTCCATCCTCTTGGTCGTGACCACCTTTGCAGCATTCCCTGTCATGCCCCGGAGCACTACCTTTCGTCCACCCTCATCTGTAAATGACATCTCCATGGTTTTGTAGTTGGTGATGATAGGCCCCAACATACTGAGCCACTGAACTCCAAGGATAATGTTGGTATCTGGGAGATCCATGACATAGACGTCCTGTACTAGCTCATGCCTGCCCAATGTAAGCTTCATACCAGGAATGTACTTATGACAAGGCATAGTGCTTCCATCTGCTACCTCCACCTTGAACCCTTCAAACTCTATTGTGGGTATATGCCTCCTTTTCAACAATGCTGAATCAATGAAGTTATGTGAAGCTCCCCCATCAATCAGGACCGATACCTTCTGTCCCTGCAAGACTCCCCTCATCCGGAAGGTGTTGTATTTAGGCACTTCGCTGATAGATGCTAAGGTAGATTTCTCCTCAGTCGTACTGTCCTGTCCTGGAATCTCCTCCTCTGCTGTCTCAAGGGTTTCGGCCTCAATGTTCTGTATCTGGTCGATCTCCTCCTCTTCCTTGTTGTCTGAAGTGACTTCTATGTAATGCACTTGACCACAACCCATGCACTTGTGTGCCGGGTTCCATGGTTCTTTGCAAGTGAAGAAAAGTTGCTTCCTCCTTAGCTCTCTCCTGGTGTTCTCGTCCACTCTACCACAACCCCTGTCAAAACCCTTAGGTCACGTCCTCCTTGATTCATTGGAGGCCTTTGGTCTCTTCCCTCAATGTTAAGAGGTGGTTTGGGTATAAATTTCGGCCTGGCAGCTGGTCCTAGGTCCCTCGTCCTCCAGATAGCATCCTGTAGGTTGGTAGGCTTAAAAGCCTTTACCCAACCCTTCAAGGGCTCCATCAGTCCTTCAGTGAAGAGCATCATGAGTCTGGTTGGTGATATATCTTGTACCATCACGACCAACCTCTAAAATTCTTCAATAAATGCCTCAGCCGTACCTGTTTGTTTAAGCTGTATGAGCTCCCTGAAGTGTAGCTCTGGATCTCCCTGATCAAATCTATCAATAAGCCTTAGACTGAACTCTGTGTAGGATACTATCTGACTATGGCCTAGTGTGGTGAGTCCATGGTACCACCAATCATGAGCCTTGCCATCCAAGTACATGGTGGCAAATTTGATGGCTTCCATTTCCCTCATGGGATTAAGCTGTAGATAAGTATCTAGCTTTTACACCCAGGCTTGTGCTGTCATCTTGGTCGTGCCATCAAAGTTTGGGATCTCTATCTTCCCTGCTCTTCGTTCAAACTCAAAATTGCTCCTATGGTTCGTCCTGGGCTTATTTCTGAACTTCAGTTGGCAATATTGATCTAGGGACATTTGCCTCTGAATGATCATGTCCAGGCCGTATTACTCCTTAGTACACTATGCCATCTGCTCCACAAAGTCGTCCACCTGTTCCTGTTGCACCTGTCCATCTATGAACGTGGGCAAGTATGGCCTAGGGTTAGCCCTGCTACCCATTTGTCCATATGACGTGCCTCCTCCATGGCTTCCCTCAGAACTGGGGACTTTCTCCAGATTGTATCTAGTTTCACCATGGGATCCACCAGATCCCCCCATAGCCACCAGACCCACCAGTTCCACCAGCTTCTTTGTTTCCATACGTCTCAGGGTCTTTCCCCTTATGAGTCATCTGCATCAATAGCTTGGTTATCATTGTCTGGTTCTCGTCAATTTTTTTTCAGATTTCCATCTACCTTCTTTAAGGTCTATGTGATCTTGGCCCGTTCCCTTCGTCTTGTCTCACGACTCTCCTCCAAATGACGAACTAAGTTGCTTTATGTGAGATTTAGGATCTTATGGAATTCAGCTGCCAAGAAGGCCAAGCCTTGTGGCTCCCGGTCATCTCCTGAACCCTCCATTTCGGCTTCTGTTTCACTGGTTTGTTTCTTCCTTCTGCCCATAAAGATCCCACTGTACCTCTGCATGCGCTAATCCCTCCACAGGTTTGGAGGATCAAAGCTCTGATACCACTGTAATTATCCCAAGCCAATTTTTTGTTTGGAACCACTAACTGACCACTAATTTGATTCTTATTGTTTGTGTATGTAGGTTGACATGAATATTTCAGCTTAGGGTTTATTCAGTTGTTTAACCATGTGTTCATATAAACATCATTACCATTATATGACGATCATCATCAATACACAAGATAGGAATCATAAGCAAATAACTAAACTTTATTATAAGAAAGCAAGCACCTGATACAATAGTGAAGCAGATCTGAATAGATGGCTTCAAGATAATACTAGAGCTGTATACAAAATGCTCCCAGAGATACAAACCAAGCCTCCCAAAGGCTTCCAATAGAAGATGAATGCTCAACTATTAGATATGGGTTTCGACCTATCTTCAAGTCACTGGTACGACCCTGATGATGGCTGGTACGGCCTGCTGAAGACAAGGGCACCAAGGATTCGACCCTCCTGAAGATATAGACTTCCTGATGCTGTCAAGTCCTCCCCAATGATAGATCAAGGCAAGAGAAGCCTCCTCCTGAAGTGTGAAGCTCAAACACTGAAGCTTCCTCCTCAAACTGCAGAAACCCTGGAATGGTACGACCCTCTTGAAACCCTGGATATGGCCAATAGTACGACCTAGCTGAATGGCCCCTCTGAATCGCCTGAAACTCTTCCAGATGATAGATCAGGCATCCAAAAGCACTTGAGAGAAGTCTCAAGCTCAGATCTTGCCTGTAGCCTCCTAGATCTGACAATAACTAAATCTCCAAATCGTACCCTTCCTCCTGAAATCGTCCCAACCTCCAGTAAATGATAGGGACTTGGTAACTCCTCCAAGAAGCCCACAAACTGATGAGTAAGGGCCTACAAGCAAAACCCTAATGATGGAAAATGCTCAAGCTTCTTCCTTTGGCTGGATCGAACCCCTTCTTCAATAACTGGTGCGTCCCTGCAGAAAAACCCTAACTGGTACGGCCCTCCTGATCCAAATGGTACGGCCTACTCGTCCTCCTGAGTAGATGATAGCTGTAGAATGGTGTGGGTGGAGTATTTCATCCCTGAGACCAAGCTTGGAGTTAGGTGAGTGGAATCTTTCACCACTGAGCTGCTCACTAGGGTTTGTAATATCAAAACCCTCAAAACTGTATGCTTAAGAGCATCAACAAGCAAAATACCAAAATCCATAATGCATAATAGGTGCGCCCCAGCCTTCTATTTATACTTTTCTTCTAATTTCCTGTTGAGTTAGGTTAACCCCTAGGGTTACTCCTCCAACGCTTCTATTCCTTCAGTGAGTTATCTTTTAACTCTTTTTCACCTTTTCATCAAGTCAACTTAAGAATATAACCTTAGTTTGGTTGACCTTTCCCCTTAGCATGAGACTATGGCCTAGTGGGGATGCCTAGGCCACTGAATCTCCTCCATACCTCTTCATCAAGAGGTGGGGGACATTACATATAGAAACGTATATATATGAAGAAGAAACATGTATAACGTATTTTACTGTAATAGATATATTAAAAAGCATATCATGATAACTCCAACATAACCTTTCACACCAAACCACATGTGAGGCCTGGGTTGATTGTCATTTTATTGAACTGACAAGTTGAAGCATTCTATATATATATATATATTATATATATATATATATATATATATTTTTGTTGGGATGTGGTGTAGCACCAATTCACATAGACATGTTACCTTTCTCTATAACATTTATTGGGATGTGACTATTAATATAAAATAGAGTTTAGTTTTTTACAATTTTATTAGAAGGGGTTGTTTGAAGTCTTAAGGAAATCAATTATGCTTTGATAATGACGAGCCAAGTAGTTAATTTTGGTGTTAGCTAATTTTCATTAAAATCCGTTGATTTTGGTGTTAGTAGTGATTATGTGTTACAAACATGCATATTAAATTTCTGAACACAATGTTGGCATGCAACACAATTTAGTTAATAGTTAACTAAATATGAATTTAGAAAAACTCTTTTCTCGGATTGAACTCTTTTCTTTATCGTGCTATTGAACCTAGTCAAGTTGGTGGCATTGAGAGCGTTCTAAAAGCCTTGGTCTTCTCACTTTAATTGTCATTTATTATTATTATATATGTTGATATATCACTCAAAAGCTCTTCATAACAGTTTGTTCTTATACATCTTTTAATTTAATGTATATGCAATTTTTGTAGATTTATCTCAACCTTATTAGGATAAGGTTGAGATAAATCTTATAATAATATTGATAAATTGATAACATAATGTAAGTACAATTCCATTCCTTAAGTAAGACAGTGCAACACAATGTAATTCTTTTCCAACATATATACCCATTCAACACAATGTAATTCTTTTCCAACATATATACCCATTCTATTCCTAGTTACCTTCCCGGTTAAAGGGTATGCTAGTTATTAATATTTGAATAATAATGATAACTATCCTCACCACGACGACCTCCTTTAATGGGTGACCATCCTTACTTGAAAAGAATCGGTTCTTTAATTCTCAAACTTACATGTATACGTTTTGGTTTTGGAAGTCCCTTTCGAACGAATCGAGTACCTAACTTCTTCGAGGACCATCTTTTACCGCGCCGAGGTTGTTTTTATAAAAATGGTGAATGAAGGACGTGACTATCTGCACACCTCCATAATTTTTTGAGCTGGCGAGGGCTCCCCATGTCTGCGTATGACCTTGGCTGGTATGGACTGGGAAAAAATATACATGTTTTCATTTTGGGTGGCTTGGGAGGTATGGACGGGCCCCAGAAAAGAAAGAAAAGAGAGCAGACCAGTATTTACAATACTTGGAAATGAATTCATCTATTGCATGATCAGAAAGGTATTCACTTTTAAACTTGTGTTATCGATCAACAAATTGGACAGATGCAGTAAGCTGAACCAAGACTGATCACCAGGCTTATAAACTGGGTAGTCTTGTTTATTTTATGATTAACAGAGTGGAACTGAGATCATATTTTGTAGTCTGTGGGGACAGCTGAAGCCCAAAACCCTGTTATTTCAATTTCTGATCACAAACCCACATCTCCAAATATGGCCATGAGCTTGACTTTCTCCAACATGATTGCTCATTTTCATTATCTTGACATTGCAAAGCCACAGACTTCATCCGCCCATCTTTTTCAAAAAGCCACTGGTAAGCTCTTTCACAAGACATTTCATTCAGAAACAGTGGAAGATCTCATCAAATTGATGATTTTAATGCCAATTTCAGGTTACCCATTAAGTATTTGATGCATTTTGCAGCAAATTATGCATTGGGTCAGGGCATGAGAAAGCTTCCGACGCCTCTGCATATTAGAAGAATTGGAGTATGTGCTTCATCAAATGAATCTCAAAGAGAAGGGGACAAAGACAGGCCGCTTTTAAGAACTTCTTCCGGAGATAAAGCTTATTATGCGGAAGAATTGGAAATTCTGACCTTGCTGAAGAAGAATGTTCCTTTGACATCCAATCTTGCGGAAGAACTTAGGTAAGTTCAAGTTTTCTATATATTTGCAGTTCTCATCGTTTTATTTTTCTTAATTAATTTTGTAGTTATTAAAGTGAATATTAATAAAACTGACCTTATCTAATTTATTTAAAAATTACAAGTCCCAGTTCAAAGAATAATCCCATATATATATTTTTTTATAAGTTAAGTAGTCAAATCTTTATATCAAAATTGGTTATTTTAGAACGATTTTTATTTATTTATTTCAATTTAATATCTAATTAAATTATAATTTTAAAGAAATTATTATTATAATAATATAATAATTGATTTTAAAATTGTTAATCACTTTTAAACTTTTTAAAATTGATTTATTTCTGGTGATCGGGAGAAATGTTGTTTTTCTATATTTAATTTTGGCAAATAACATGTTGAGATCATAACTAATGGTTGGTTTCTAGTCTGGTTGTTCTCCTACCTTAAATCTCTAAGTGATTCATTTGAGTTGACAAGCTCCATTGAAAAAAGATCGTTGATAAGCTGCATTGAAAAAAAACCTAGTGAACTGGCTTCTGTTATGTTTTTCATGTTTTTAAGTAATTATAAAGCCTCTGTCACAGTATTCATGTCTCAATGTTATGTTCTGTTATGTATGCACAGAGTCTGTTTGGCTTATTTGTAAAGGTATTGGGAAGATTTCCATTATATGGAAAAAACATTTTACAGATTTATAAGGTCACTAATAGGACATGAGGTATAAATGGAAAAATATAAAAAGTAATGTTAAAAAATAAAAGGACAAATTATCAACATTAATACATATTTTTATATCTATACAACATAAATGCATTAAAATGCATTTGGTTTTTCTTGATATTCAATAGAATTAGAGTATATAAATGAACACTAATCTTGATAACTCTTTTTAAAACTGAAAATTCTACACGTTTGGGTTGTTGTTTATAATGTCAATTGCTTGAATGGATTTGATTTTGGAATCAAGACAAACTCCCACAAACTCCTTTCACTTGAATGTTAATTGGTCAGGAAGAAATTTGCGGAAATTCCAGAGGAGCGATGGGATCGTTTATTTGAGAAAATTTTAAAGCCAGAGTAAGTAATTTGGTGGCTTGCCATTTTATTATCCAGTATGGAAGGAACTTTTGCAGCAATATAGTAGGACCACACCTTAATTGAAGTATAGAAGAAAGGTTATATTAACAATGAACATTAATTAAAGATTATTGCACAGAGAAGTCCATCATCCATGTATCGTTTATTCAAACTGTGTTTTTTGGGCTTATAGCCATGTTGATGATCTCTGAATTCAAGTTTGGGAATATGTTGAATATGATAAAAAAACACTTTTCCAGTTTGATGTTATTGGAGTCACGATTGCAGACACATCCCAAGAATTTGGGAGATAGCTGAGAAGCGTCGTAAGGATACGAGTGCAGACACTAATAGTGAGGCTACTATGCTGTTTCACATGGAAAGCAAGCCTCTCTCACCTGTGGTTTGGAGTGGGAAGTTCAGTGGAGGTATTGTTTGTGTGCAGGATACTTTTTCATCTTCCAAATACTCTTATAGCAGATGTTGTTACCTCAATACAGCTTCTTTTAACCTTTGAGTAGAATCTGGATAAGGTCTAATTCTAACATTTTCTCATATGCATGGACATGGCTAATATCAAAAGTGACTTGGCTGGCTCGTTTGACGGGCAACTTTAAAATGGTAATTCAAGTGTACGTTCTATTCCGAATTTCAATGTTTATTTCTTTGATACATACTCTAGAGTCTAATTATTAGATAGAATGTGATCAATCTTTAGAAAGGTAGTCTTTGCATATGCACTTTGTCACGGACGTAATTCATTTATATGTGGCAGGCATTTTTCCTTGGTAACGATGGGCACGTATACGGTCGAATCATTTCAGGTATATTTAAATTTACTCTATGTATTAAGTATTTTCTTTATTTAATGCATTGCTATTGTCATTACCATGCTAATGGTCGAACAAAAATTACGCTTTTGGTGTTAATATGGTTTGTTTTTGTCAATGGACTTATTAACGACATTGAGTTACTAAAACAAGGAACCACTAGATATGCCTTCAGGTTTTGCATCACTGTCAACTTCTTGGTACCTGCATATTCTTTTACAAACACTTCTTGTTTAGTTGCCACACATTCCTCTTATTGCTACATGTCTGCTATATTACCTTTGTTACTGCCCAAACTAGCAGCCCTTGTGGGGATGCGTTTGGGGATAACACGATACGAGAAATGCACCACAGTCACCTTAGCACAATCTCCCCATCACTTTAGGCCAGCTTCTACAAAGCCATGGGGGTTATCCTAGTCCTTCCGACTACACTCCTTAATGTACATTAGATACTTCCGACTACACTCCTTAATGTACATTAGATAGACCAGTACATTAGTAGCCAAATGTCTTAAGAATATTCAACCATGGAGTTGGGGCAATAACTGTTAAAAAAATGTAAATTAGTTGCAGAGGATATTCCTCAAGCAGCGCTTCAAGCTGCACCCTTAAGCTGCACCCTTAAGCTACCCCTTTAAGCTGCCCACTTAAAGCTGCCCCTTGCCAGCTGTCCTTCATGTGCCACTCTCTAAAGTAGGTCCGGCACTTCTCCCTAACTAAGTCGGCCACCTACTCTAGCTCTTATCCTAAGCTAAGGAAGCCCTAACCTAAAAGGTATTCTAACCTAAATATCCTAACCTAGACTATTTGCTATTTAAAGAGAGGGAGGCGCCCTCTTCATTATTCATTTCTGGATATCAGTTTTTTCATAAGAGTTCTGTACTCAAGTTTCTGAGGGAGCAGCTAAGGTTTTTTTCTGAGTGAGCAGCTAAGGGTTTTTTGAGTGAGCAGCTAAGAGTTTTTCTGAGTGAGCAGCTTATGATTTTTTGAGGAAGCAAGGGAGCAACAGAGGCACTTTTATAGCAGCTATTTGATTCTGTTCTAAGAGTTATTCTGGACAGCATCTGAAAGTTATTCTGAGCAGAAACAGAGGCACTTTTAAGTTTTGTAGCTGCTGATATTTCTGTTCTGGACAACAATTAAAGGCTGTTCTGGACAACAACTCAAGAGCAGGTTTGAGTCAGTCTAAAGGGCACTTTTGGGACAGCAAAAACTACAACAATAGCTACAGTTATGAGGGCATATCTGAGTAGAGACTCAGAGATATTTAAAGACACAGAGACAACAGTAAGTGTTACTGTCTTATCTCCTTCTAAGGAAGTCTTGTACTGTCATTGTACTTGTTGATTGATAATATATCACAAAGAAGTTTGCTGGTTTTCTTCCCCTTGAGGGTTTCCCAGGATAAATAATTGTGCACTCTGTGAATGTTGTTTTTCCAATGTTTCTTATACTTCAGATTATTTGTTAAAAGTAAAAGAATACTACTGTGGTTATTTATTGTTATATGTTTATGCTTGAAATTTAACATGGTATCAGAGCTCTAGAGTGAAAAGAGTTCAGTTTTGCAGTCTGCTAAGAGCCTACATAGATCCTTAGGAATTATTCAAGCACAGTATTGCAGATATGTCTTCCATTTCTGTAAGACTTGAGGACAAACTTGAAGGGGCTTCAAGCTTTAATGTTTGGAAATCCAGAGTCATGAATATTCTGGAAGAATGACTTGGACAACTTTGTGACCAGCATGGTAGAAGAGCCCACCTCCAATGCAGGAAGGCAACCTTCAAGAAGAATCAGGCAAGGGCAAAGCAGATCATATTTGATTCAGTCAAAGACAATATCATGCCTGTTATAGCACCTTTGAAGACAACAAAGGAGTGTTTTGACACTCTATTCAATCTATATTAAAAGAAGGCACCCAGTGAGAAGAGGGTTCTAAAGAATAAGCTTTGAACTCTCAAGATGGAGAAGGATGACTCCATAGCTTCATTCTTCACAAAGATTTCTTAGTTAAGGGATCAACTACTAGTCATGGTATAACGATAGATGATGATGATCTTGTCCAGACTGCTATGGATGGTCTTCCATCTTCTTGGGAGACATTTCTGGCTGGGATAAATGCTTGTGAAAACCAACCAGACTTTGAAAGGCCGTGGCATGATTATCTGCAAGAAGAAGGGAGAATTAAGAGTCGAAATGGTACTTCAAAAGAAGAAAACCTTGCTCTAACAACAAGGACAAGGAAAGGGAGAAGATTTACTCCTCGGAAGAAGTTTCCTCAGAAGGAGAAAAGTAAAAATAGCTTCACAAGGAAAGAGTTTGATATGTCAAAAGTAAAAGTGCTTCAATGTCATTGAGGCACTTGCTAGAATTCTTAAAGATGAGAAAAGAGACAAGACAAATATTATTGTAGCTTCTATTCTTTGTAGAAGATGAGTCTCGAAGAACAAAAACAAAAGAGGCTTCCAGTAATCAAGAGACCAGGTGAGAATACTATCTTATTTCAACACTCTTTGGTTCTCTTACAATGGTTCTGAATCCTGGTTGATAGGCAGTGGAGCTTCTAGGCATATGGTTTGGAAATAAAGTACTTGAACTTCAAGGAGAAAGAAGTTCTTTGCTCCGTAGAACTTGGAGATAATGCAGCTATACAATCAAAGGACTTGGCTCAACATATTTTCAGCTTGAATCTAGAGGTGAGCTACACATTGAAGAAATTTTTGTATGTTCCTAGTTTAAGAAGAATCTTATCTCACGTGCGGTATTGGAAGATAAAGGTTTAAGGTGTTAATCTTTGGAGGATAATAGTATCTTTGTAAAGAGTGCAGGTACATCAAGAAAAGATACAAACCATCATCCAGTAGCCTACAAGAAGACACTCCTTTGAGTTGAAGAGGGTTTTTGGGCATCTATTTGCTAATATAGGAGGTTTGTGAAAGGCTTTTCTCAACTTTGTGCACCTTTGAACGATTTGACCAAGAAGGGGGGAATTCAAGTGGAGCCCAAAAGCATAATCAACCTTTGAAAAAATGAAAATGTGAGTACATGCTTTCGGTATTGGCCCTCTGGTTTATGCAACCCTTCCGCAGTGGAGTGTGATGCATCAGGAAGGCATTGGGCCCGGAATACTTGTAAAAGCAGACTTTTATTGTTTATGAAAGATGAAAATTGAGAGGTCACGAGCTCCTCTACACCATCTATGACAAGAAATGCTAGCCATCATGCATGCATTGGCTAGGTTCAGTGATTTAGTTGGGGCAAAATTTGTAGTGAGGACGGATCTGCTTGACCTCAAGTACTTCCTAGATCCGAAGGACTTGAATGAAAGGCAACAAAAGTGGGTAAACAAAATCGGGCATAAGACTTGATATAGAGATGTGTCGAAAGGAAAATAGCATTGGTAGCGGATGCTGCTTATATAGAGACCATGCGGTTTTATGCCATGGCCAGAATATTTAGGTGGTGGAAGGCAGCCTCTTGGTGGAATATTAGAAGAACAAATTTAGCAGCCAGAAGTGATGGATGGGCAGGTGATAGATGACAACTTTAGGATTGTGGATGATATCATATACTACAAGGGTTGAATTTTCTTGGTTCCCGAATCAGTCTTCCAGACCAAGGTATTACAGGCATGCCATGACTCACCAATAGGCACAGGGTTCATCAAGACTTGCTCCTGAGACAGGTCCGGGAGAGTTTTGCTTGGAAGGGTTTAAAAGAAGATGTGATGAGCCACACCAAGGAGTGCAACACTTGCCAGGCCAACAAAGATGAACACACCCACCCAGCAGGACTACTACAACCACTTCACATTCCGAGGCGAGAAGTGTGAAAGCATATCCATGGATTTCATACGGGGTTGCCCAAGGTTGACAGAGGCGCACATTATCGTAGTGGTGTAGCGAGGTTGACGAAGTTTGCACACTTTGCCATTGCCACATATTTGATGCAACAGTTGAATCTATTCTTCATGGAAGTTTTGGGTTGCATGGGTTTCCAAACCATAGTGATGGCGAGGATAGCGAGTTCTGAGCCCTTTCTACTTGAGGAGCTCTTGGACTATTAGATGCAGCCACGACACTGGTACCCGATTATCACCCTTGGTCGGATGGGAAGACGAAGATAGTCAACAAATGGGTGAAGGCTACCTCAGAAATTATGGGGGGCGAGAAGAAGGCATGGGTCAAATGGCTTCGCGGAATCTTGTTACAACACCACTCATCATATATCCATTGGTATGCCACCATTGAGGAGGCTTTGCTCCCATACAATTACTTGACCCACCTCTCTCCTTTGTAAGAGATGCGCCGCCCGAGGAGAGCAGCCCGGGAGCTCCCCACATGGTTGAGGCTGAATTCAGCAGTGAGGGAGACATTCTCGGAAGTGAAGGATCACCTCTGAAGAGGGCACATAATCAACAAAAAGATACAGGCGGAACAGAAAACGGAGTGGAAGCACCTTTGGTGGTGACTTGGTTTATTTGAGGATCCAACCGTACTGACATGCATCAATTAAGAGAAGTGGCGCATAAAAGCTCCAACCCCGTTTCTTTGGTCCATACAGAGTCAGCAGGAGGGTAGGGGTTGTAGATTATGAGTTGGATCTACCACAGGGAACCAAAATACATAATGTCTTTCATGTTTAGGTGTTTGAAAAGGGCCATCGTCAAGCATATCCGCTCCTTCGTGATTGCCACCCATGGATGAAGAAGGGCAGTTGATGCGATACTAGAATTATTGATGGGGGAGGAAGCTAGGAAAAAGCATCAGAATATTTGGTTAAAGTGGAAGAATCTACACGTAGAGGATGCCATGGGAAGGCAGTTGATCCGGAGATAGGTTCATGATTGTTTGTGGGCAAGCAATTTCTAGCGAGGGAAGGCCCTGTAATCCCTCCGCCTCTTCATGAAGAGGTTTTGAGAGACTTAGTAGTCTAGCTTTCCTCACTAGACTATAGTCTCGGGCATATTGGGGACAAAGTCAGCAAGAAATCATAATATTCTAAGTTAAGTTGACTTTGAGGAAAAAAAGGGTAACTCAACGAAAAAAAAAAAAGGTGAAGTTAGGTTAGAGTTAACCTTAGGTAAACTAACTCCAATTGAGATAGATTGAACTATAAAGGGAAAGGGAAGGCACACTCCTGGAGACGTGCAGTTACTATCTTATTTTGCATTGGAGCTCTTGAGCACAATCAATTTTGAGGTTTAAGTCCGGAACTCCAAAACCCTAGAGGATGCTTCGGTGGTGAAAGATTCCCCCTTCCTTGATCCAAGCTTGGTCCCAAAGGTGAAATAATCCTTCCACACCATTCTACAGTGTTGCATGGGTTTGATCTAGTGGCAGAAGCAAGCTAGTGCGCAACCTTGGGGGTTTCCCGCTAGGGGGGCGAACGATCTTGGAGGTATTGGTTCGATCTGGAGGATAGATGAGGTATTTTGGAAAAGTAAGACCTGGGTTCTCTTCATAGGATCCCTAGCATCATTCTTGGTCTATTCTAGAGGATTTTATCCTTGCATTTTATTTCTGTGAGCTTGGCACGAATTTGGTTTTCGGTGTTTGGAGGCTCAAATCTTCATAGATTGGCTTGAGACTTCATATTCTTGGTAGCAGTGAGACGATCTATGATCTGGTAGAGTTTAATGGCATCTAGAGGTTCCTAGAGGGGAGCGTACCCTCTTTGACTTTTATCAAACCCGGGGAGGCGCCAATCAGGTTTGAGATTGGCTAGTTGGAGGAAGCAGTACTTCGGATCAACGAGACTTGGTCCGAAGGTTTCATTAGCCGATCTACACTCGAGAGAGTTCTTGATTTGGAGGTCGGGGAAAGAGTAGGCGGAAACTTGAGGGTTTTGGCGACATCGAGGCAGATTCTGCCTTCGACCAATTGGAGAGGGTTTACTTGATTGTATTGACCGGAGTTCTTCCTATCTCCGGTCCCGGTTGCTGGCGGTGGCCTTTGGAGCTTGGATCTCTTCTCAAACAGATTTTGGGAGGAATTTATCTTGTATTTCTTGTTATTGTATCAGATGGCAACCCATTTTGATATTATTGGAGCTTCTTTCTAGATCTGCAGATCTCTTGTGTACGGGATCTCATTACTATCTAAATAAAGGTCAGTTCTGACATTATTGGTTCTCTACTGGTATTCTTATATCTCTTGTCTTGTTTATGATTGTATGCTTCATATCTATTTGTATAAGCCAAAGGCACATCTTTATGGATACACCTGCAAACACATGAACAAACATAACAAACAATAAGCGATTGAATAATTACGAGCAAAAATTTGTTTCAGGAACATTGATGGGGTTTGATGCACATGTTTGGGTAATTTGATTATTGGATGTGATTGACATGCTATGATGATCCACAGCTGACTTATGAGCCCATGGAGGGCATACTTATTGTTGTTGCAGGACCATTCCTGATGGACAGGTACCATATTGGATCGGTACATATGGGGATATGATTAGCTTTCGAACCTCCATGGGGTTGAAAGACCACCAGATGGATGTTGAGACCCCAACTAGGGGGCAGTATGAAGATGAAGGGGTTATGCCAGGAATAAGAAGGATGTTTCCTTTGGAGATACCCTGGCAGACCTAGACCAAGTGGGATCTTGCTCTTCCACATGGGCCGTTGGCCTTGGGAGGCCCATGGCGTCACCATTGTGACCCTAGGTGTCACCCAACATCAGGATTGGCATTATGGAAGCAGTTATTATGTGCTAATTGGCAAGTGTGGCATCATCTAGGGGCTTGGAAGGCCTAATGTTTTGTAGATGAGGCCCAGCGTTTCACCCAGGAGTCTCAACATCACCCTAGAAAGAGCATGTCACCTCTTAAGATTATTTTAGGGTTTAATTAATTGAATTTGTGTACAAACTGGATTTTTCATGTAATTTGGCCATAATAGGCCTTTTGATGACCTAAAATTAATTAAAGGTCATAATTATTGTATAAATAAGAGATAAAACTCTCATTTTAGGAGGGATTCACTCATCACACAAGTGGTGATGAATTCGTCCCTTTTAGGGTTATTGGCTGAAATCTAGTGTTGCACACTTCTTGGAGGAGGCAAATCTTGGTGTAGTTTGGCAAATTTTCATGTGGAGGATCTTCAACTAGGGTTTATGCTTGATTATTCTTGGTGAGTAAGTAGAAAATATGATTTCTTTATTGCGAATGAATGCTTATGGTGAATTTACTTTTTTTCATGTCAAGGTGTAGAAATTGCTTGCTTGAAACCCTAGGAGAAAGACATATGTTATTATCTTTTTCTCTATAGTCTTCACTTGCTAAAATTTCTTGAAAGGCACCTATCTAGAAGTAGATACTAGAACCTGTTATCCTCGATATCTAGGGATAACTAGGAGATCATGTCTTGAGGCCCACATAGTCCTAGACATGAGTACCGGCGAGATTGACTTGAGCATGGCCACAGGCCCATCTTTCTTCTTCTCGGCCGAACTTGTCTTGTCGGCGGTAGCTTCATCACTACCGGCACAGGCTTACGTCGGAGGAGCTCTTGCTCCATGAGGTAATTGAGTGCGATTATCATGGTATGTGTCATATTTGATTGTTATAACCTTCTTATATATGCATTAGGTTCCTTTCATTTTAGGATGACTGCTTGGATCTTACACTAAATCACTTGACCATTGTTGGGGTGATTGATGGAGTAACTTAGCAAAATTTGGTATTCATGGGTTTTAGTTAGCCCCCAGATTTGTAGAGCCATCGTCGCTCCCACCATCTTATCCACTTTACATCTTATACCCGGCTCATCCATCCCATTTCCCTAGATGCGGCCATTAGGATGACCTCTCGAGGGTACATTTTGTCTTGTGGGAAGAAGGGGCTAAAGGCCGGGGAGTAAGCGGTGGTAAAAGATAAAAGCCATAGGAAATAAAACCTAGAGATGCTGCATGCCAGGGGATCCCGAAGAAGGCAATAAAAAGCCTCTGCGATAAGAAACTAAGGGACCTAAGAAAAATGATAAATAAATAAATGCAAGTCTAACCAAGAGGATGGGAGGTCTCATCACGAGCGGCCAATTATGTTCATGCGTGTTGCGATGACATTGCCACTATCTGGTCACCAAACCGGTGATGACTTGTGGTTGCATGGCCAAAGGAAGGGGTCTCGTCCGCGAGCCAACCTTTCATTTCTGTTAAAATACTAATTGAATGCTGTCGACTCTGGCCACCAAGCCAAGGCGGTGTCCTCTTAGAGTGGACCTTGGCAGTAAAAGCAATAAAAGATAAGACAATGAGGCTTGGAAAAAATGCATGCATGGCAATTTCTTCGCCTCCCACAAAGAGCTTACAGGACAACACCGTCCTTGGTCTTACTATGTTGGACATCCTAAAACCATATAAACACTCATTACACATGGCGAATGATCCTTTGAGGAAACTTTCCATCTCTTGTGGGTATTAAGCCCAATGGGTTTTAAATAGGTTTTCATAGCTTTGTATAGTAGATCATTGTAATGTCTTTGAGGAGCTCGTGGATGATATGTTAGGGGTTTCTTGCATATATTTGATAACTTTAATGATGAGATATGATTTACATTGCTATGATATCTAGGGCGATGAGCCCATGGGCGTGATCTTTGATGTCTTGGACCATGCTCGTGAGGGCGGAGCACGGAGGGATGCGGTGCACATGGGGAGATGATTTTAGTTCGGACCTCCATGGGCTTAAGAGCCCATTAGATGGACGTTTGGGTGGCAGAGGTAGGACAGAGTTATAATGAGCCCTTGCATGGAAAGAAGAAACACGCCCTCATCAGGACGCTTTGACAGAGATTTGACTATAGGATGACCCTTGCAGATGGGGCGATGGCCTTGATGGATAGGGCCTTCGGAAGGCTATTTGGGCGTTGCGGAAGCGGATGGCGGTGTCTTTGAGGCTTGTTTAGCACACATAGCGAGTTCGCGAGGAGAAATTTGAGAGGGGCCAACGTCTGTGTTGGATGATGATTATGCCACGGAAGAGTTAGCGTCTCCCTCGCCGAGGGGCTGGGTCCTCCATTTTAGCTCACTTTTGGCATTTTGGCATTTAATGCGACAAATAATTGAATAATGTAAAAATTGACCTTGTCGGTGTTTTAATGACCTATTTGTTAATTAAGGTCATAGAGATCATATATATTGAGGATGTTTTGCCCTCATTTGGACAAAAACACAACTTGCTCTCTTGTGAGAGTGACTCTTTTAGCTTCTTGTCTTGGTTATTCTTGTCTTTTTGGGGTGAAACTACACTTGGAGATTATCTTTGGCATATTGCATGGGTGCTTTTATCATTGGAAGGTTTACAACTAGGGTTTGATAAGCTTCTTCACGAATTTGTAAGTGTTTTCTCATCAAAACTTCTTGATTGAATGGTTGTTGATTAAATATCTTACATGCATAGTTATTGTTATTATTATTGCTTAATCATTGAAACCCTAAGGGGAGCCAACACAAGTAGGTTGTGGCTTCATGTCCCCATGGTAAAAGCATTAGCCATTATTGATTAAAGAGGTTTAAGCCTAGCCATAGCTCTCCACACTAGCCTTTCTTTTTTCTTGAGTTGAGTTTGAACATAAATTGGAAAGAAAGAAATCTCTAGGCCTAATTTTATTTACACCTAGGGTTTGCTTCTAGAGGTTTGAAAAACCTTGTCCCAAGCAACACTTTTTGACCATAGATTGAAAAGCCTTGTCCCCAAGCAACACTTTTCAGCCATAGATTTGTGTTTATTAGTTAGCCGTTTTGCCAAAGAGTCTTAAGGAAAGAGGGAGGAGCATGAGGCCTAGCTTTAGCTACACCGGAATGAGCCTCCTCCCCTTAGGGTTTTGATTTGGTGGCCCTGCCATAGTAGCACCATTAAACCTAACCTTCCTGTCCTTAGGTTTAAATCCTTCCAAGCCATGAGCCTTTCTCTATTTGACTCCATTAACCCAAGGCACTAGTCTAGAAGTACAACGTTGAGCTTCTTGTGCTTAAACACTCTTTTAAAAACACTCTTTATTTGAAACCCTAACTAACCCTAGCGTCTAGACTAACCCTAACCTTGATGACGTCTTGCCTCTTTTAAACTTGTGCTTGGACTAAAAGTTGCGGCTGACTCATCCCTTGATAGCCATAGAGGTTTTTAGCATTTTTCATTGGTTGATTTGTCAAAACGTCCACCTCTTTGACTAGCTAACCCTAACCCTAAAAACAACAACAATATAGGTGACGTCACACTTGTTTGATCTCTTGTTTGGCATGAAACGTTGTGATATTGTCACCATTTTTGGTAGGCTTTGAGTCGTTGATTGTTTTCATAAGCTTGATTGACAAAACGTTGCTCTCATTGTCTACAAATTAACCTAATACTAGGGCTGACGTCACCTTAATTTTGCATAGTGACGCAGCAACAATGTTTATATATGAGCAGATTTATGATATCTACTGCATTGTGATATAATAAAGTTTGATTTTGTACATTGAATGCAAGTATCAGTTTGTATTTGTTGAAGGAGCTTTATAAGCCTTTGTCTTTATTAGTAATCATTGACTTCGTCAATAATTACATTTAATCATTGCTCATATATATGTTGGAGATAGTCATCAATATCTGAAGTACTAACCACTGCAACACATTTTAGTTTTATTTGTCTTGTCTCGCAAACAGGTGCCCTTATCAGTGAAATATCTTCTTTGACTATCTTCTTGGCGGTAATCTGTGAAGGGAAAGCCTATTTTGACCTTTGACCCTTTGAACCTTTGATCCTTTCCTTTCAGAAACCCAGATTACTAGGGACGTCTCCCTTGGGATTAGCCACCGTAAATAGAAAGAGCTCCCCATCGAGGTGACAGTGGGTGGGGAAGCTCCTGTTACGCCAGTTTGAAGCCTTGACTCAAGCTACCTAATCCTTTCTTACAAACTGTGCGATAACAAGCCCTACCATTGTAGCACTCTAGTAAACCTACCTCATTGCTTATTTCATATTTTATTTCAATTTGTCTAAGGAAATGAGAAATCGCTAGGGCCTAATATTTATTACTTTCTAGCAATTATCTCTAGGAGTTGGATTTTTGAGGCCTTGGGCTACCAACACCTCTCTCATCCTCTCCATCCCCTTTGGCTAAATATTATCATTGCTATTTTCCTCGAAGAGTTGTTGCTGCCATCATTGACTCCATTATCCTAGAAGGCACTAATATACCCATTACAAGTGTTGATTGATCAAACAATTTTCATAACATCTTCTCTTGAACACCTACTAACTTCTACTAACCTTAAATTAGCCTAAATCATGAACCTACTTGCTGCTGTTGCAAAAGATTGCTACAACCATCTAACAACAACAAATTAACCCTAAAAGTGACATATTATGCTAGCTAGACATTGCTAAAACTGCTTGTGACTATCTATTATCAATCTACCTAGTTAAAACTATTATTTTAAGTCTTTTATCAAGCATTTTAAAGCATAAGTATTGTGGCTGTTGGAAATCTCTTATTGCTGTTATAAATTGTTATACTGCTGCAATTCTATATCAGTTAGCACATTTTTTAAGAGTTCATTGTCTTATGAAGCACTAATATCATTTTGGTACTTGGAAAGTGCCATTTTTCTATTTTATTGTCTTGTTTTGGGTAGGTACACAACATTTCTCATTTGCTTCATCTCTATAAGACATAAAGAACCCTTTAAATCTAAGTGACTTGTGAGAGGGGGGGACTTTCTTGTATCATTTGCCTTATCCTTCTCAAACCCTTAGGTCATTGGGGACGTCTCCCTTGAGGTACTACAATATACTCCTAAATAGAAAGAAATTTCCTATTAACGTGACAGTGATAGGTCATTCCCAGTTACGCCAATTTTGTATCCGCTTGCATTGGGCTTTGGGCAAGTACAAATTGTGCGATAACAATACCCAAACAAGAAAATAATTCTGTCCAAAAATGTCCAGTGAAGATGGGATCTCTGTCACTTACAATAATCTTTGGGCTTCCATGTAGTTTTTGAACTGTCTCCATGAATGCGGTAGCAACTGTACTGGCTTTGAAAGGATGAGAGAGTGCACAAAACTGTGCGTACTTGGTAAGTCTATCAACAATCACCATGATGACACTCTTTCCTTTAGACTCCAGTAACCCTGTGATGAAATCCATGGAAACCTTCTCCCAGTGCTGACTTCGAATGGCTAATGGTTGTAAAAGACCTGGGGTCTTAATTGTTTTCACCTTATTTTGTTGAAAAACCAAAAATTCTGCCACAAACCTTTGAGCATCAATTTTAAGGTCATCCCAAAAAAATTCCCTCTTTGAACATCCCTGAGTGCCCTCCTACCGGAGAGGTGTGCAATTCCAAAAGTACCTTTTGTTTGAGTTGGGAGTTCTTACATAAATATAAGCGATCTTTGTACTATAGTGAATCATTTTTCCATGTAAATGTATCGGATTCACTGGAATCCTTCTTCAACCTTTGAATGAGAGTCCATACTTCTTCGTCATTCTTCCATTCATCCCTTGCTTCTGTTATCCAATCAGGTTGGATGATAGAGATAGCACATAGAAATGCCTCAACATCTTCATCCTTTCTTGAGAGTGCATCTGCCACAACATTTTGCTTCCCTTTTTTGTAGATGATTTCAAATTCATAACCCAACATCTTGGTAATCCATTTTTGTTGCTCTTCTGAAGATAGTCTTTGTTCCAAGAAGTATTTAAGACTATCATGATCTGTTTTGACCTTGAAGTGCCTACGTATTAGGCAAGGGCGCCATTGCTTCAATGCATGTAGTATTGCCATCTTTTCCTTCTCAGAAATGGGTTTGTGTAAGTCCTTTCCCTTGAGTGGCTGACTTTCAAAAGCAAGGGGCCTTCCTTCTTGCATTAGAACAACACCAATGCCATTTCCCAAGGCATCACATTTCACAATAATTTTTTTTGTGAAGTCTGGTGTGGTCAAGACAAGAGCTTTGCACATTGCCTCTTTAAATTGTTCAAAAGCTTGAGTTGCCTCTGGAGTCCATGAAAATGCATCCTTCTTAGTTAATGCAGTTAAAGGTGCTACTATTCTTCCATAGTTCTGAACAAATTTGCGGTAGTAACCTGTCAAACCCAAAAATCCTCTAAGATTCTTCAATGTTTTGGGAATTGGCCAGTCCATCATGGCTTTAATTTTGTTAGTGTCTACCTTGACACCTTCATGAGATACAATATGACCCAAATACTCTACCTCCTTCACCCCAAAGAAACATTTGGACGTTTTGGCATATAGTTGTTGCTCCTTTAGTAGCTGTAGCACCCTGTGACCATGTCGAACATGATCTTACCAAGACTTGCTATAGGTTAGTATATTGTCAAAAAATACTAACACAAATTTTCGAAGGAAGTGCTTGAAAATGGAATTCATCAACCCTTGGAATCTGGAAGGTGCATTCGTAAGGCCAAAAGGCATGACCAAAAATTCATAATGGCCTTCATGAGTTCTTAATGCTGTTTTTGGGATATCTTCTTCTTTCATTCTAATTTGATGGTACCCTGAACGAAGATCCAACTTTGTGAAGTAGATTGCTCCATGTAGTTCATCTAACAATTCATTAATGACGGGAATGGGATACTTATATTTAATGATGATATTTGTTGAGCTCTCTATAATTTGGACACATACGCCATGAGCCCTCTTTTTTGAGTACCATTACCACTGGTGTAGAGTAAGAACTTTGGCTATGTCTAATAATGCCAACCTCTAACATTTCTTCAACCATACGCTCAATTTCATTCTTCTGAGCATAAGGGTATCTGTAAGGCCTAATGTTAGGAGGAACACTCCCAGGAATTAAGTGAATAGCATGATCATGATCGTGAGTGGGTGGAAGACCTCAAATACTTTGAAATGCTTATTAATGATCCCTTGGAGATCTAGGGGAATAGATGGCTTAGATGTTTGAACATCTAGTGAACATAGTTGTACAATTACACCCTGATGCCTCTTTTTCAATAATTTTGTCATGCCATTAGAGCTTACCAACTTACTAGGTTTCCCTGTGATACCCCTTAACTCAAATTCCTTTCCTTCCAATGAAAATTTCATGAAAAGTTCTTGAAAATTAAAATCCATTGTTCCCAATGATTGTAACCATTGGACCCCTAGTACGACATCAACACCACCCATGGGTATAGCAATCATTGGACTATTCATTACATATTCTCCCATAGTAAGATTGATCTTATGGCATTTTCCTGAGCAATTGATAGTTCCTCCATTTGCAATCATTACTTGAAACTCTGGCGCTGGATATATAAAGCAATTGAGAGCTTTGGCTAATTTACAGTGAATGAAATTATGAGTACTACCAGAATCAATTGGCACTATTACTTTTTTCTTTTTGATATATCCTTTGATCTTGAGGGTTTGAGGAGTGCTAATTCCAACCAATGCACGACATGATATGGTGGGAGTCATCTCTTCAGGAGAAATCTCTTCTACATCTTCATCTTGAGATGGTTCTTGTTCTTCTTCCTCTTCACAATCTATGTAGAATAATTTCTTGTCACCACACTTATGTCCCTTACTGTACTTGCTATCACAATTAAAGCATAAACCTTTTGCTTTTCTTTCCTCCAATTGTTGAGGTGTCAACCTTGTAGGTTGAGGTGGTTTAGTGTTGAAATAATGTAACTGCAAAGAGTATTTTTATTATTATTGATATATTATTCATAGGATCAATCCCCATTGTGGATTGATCATGTCGGTTATTGTAATAGGACCAAATCCCCTTTTGCGGATTGGTCAAAAGACAATTGTAATAGGCAGAATAAGAAGTCGGCCCCAACAGATGTTAAAGAGGCCCAGAAATATAATAAAGGTGGGTTTACCCACCCAGTTTGAGAAGTTGGCCCTGCCAGTGAAGAGACACTTCACATGTGCCGGACTTGTATAAATAAAGAGGCCAACGCCTCACTTAGACACACAACACACTTGCTCATTTGAGAGACAAGTTCAGATCTGCTGCTGGAGAAGAAGGAGAGAGAGAATGGTGCATATCTAGGAGAGGACTTTCTGTATTAGTTTAAGAGATCTCTTGGCATTGTATTGGCTATCTATATTAAGGAAGTTTTGCTAGGTTTTCTTCCCCTAGAGGGTTTCCCAGGATAAATGCTGTGTCTCTTGTGATTGTGTATTTCTCAGTG
>SNQJ01S0087031.1:33860-50088 GCA_010110895.2 Picea sitchensis | reverse complement strand
TACACTTGTCATCAATGAATTACTTCCTATCTTGTTGAATGCCAAGGTCACCATCCCACTCAGGACAAATTTATATCCTAAGTTGTTTTTAAAAAGAACTTCTTGCATCTTGTTGAGAAAGTAGAGACATTGTAATATGGCATTACCATATTACAATGTAATATGGTAATACAATAATATGGTAATACAATGTAATATGGTAATACCATAATATCGATGATAGTTCGTCGGAAACCAATTTTTATTTTGAACAACCTTGGCATAAATTTTGGTCTTGGCATAAATTTTGGTCTACATCGTAATTTTGGTCTTGGCATAAATTTTCGTCGCTATTGCCACTCTTTTTCATCGCAATTTGCCACAGTTTTTCATCTCACATATAGCATCTGTGTCGTAAGTTTTTGTCTTGGCATAAATTTTCATCGCTATTGCCACGCTTTTGCGTCGCAATTTTCCACTGTTTTGCATCGCACATACAACATCTGTGTCATAATTTTGTCTTGGCATAAATTTTCATCGCTATTTCCATGCTTTTGCGTCACAATTTTCCACAGTTTTGTGTCACACATACAGCATCTGTGTCGTAAGTTTTGGTCTTGGCATAAATTTTCGTCGCTATTACCATGCTTTTGCGTCACAACTTTCCACATTTTTTTTACATTTCCATATTGATGGTGATGACACATGGAGAGATAATTTCGTCATTGTTTCCATGAACACCTAGTTCGTGGATATAGTGACGAAAAAAAGTCTTGGATTTCGTGGAAATTGTGACGGATAAGTGTGGCAATAGCAACGAAAAACCGTCGCAAATTTGGTCATATGTACTAATGTGATAGACACAATACGACATTATGGATACAAGGGTGGTTACAAGAATAGAAGGTGGGTATTGATGAAGAATGGCATCTACATCGAGAGCTTTACATCTCCTAACTTTGTAAAGAACATATTAGATTATAGGATATGGAAGATGAAATGGTTTGGTATTATAATAGTTTTAGAGGACTTTATTCGATGAAGTTGGGGTACAAGGATTTGTAGGAGCCCGAGCAGTAGATGATGTTGTGGATTGGGTGGAACCTGATCTATGAAATAAAAAAATGATAATGCAGATAATCGAAGAGGAAATAATATTTCGAAGAAAAGAGATGGTCTCTAAATATACCGTTACAGCACTTAAGCACAAGAAATTATGATCATAATATCATGATGCATATTGGACATCTTGTACACAACAACAAGAATCGCTTGATATGCTTGATGATAATGACCCATGGGATCTGCTATTTATAGCTTCAATATCTAACAAACTTTCTTCAAATCAGGAGGATCTTGTCCACATATAATCGTCAGTTGTTAGAGTTGACTCTATCAAATCTATGTTGTCTAGTTAGCTTGACAAGGATGCCTAAACCGATCACCCAGGCATCCAAATTGTATTCGATTACTCAGCTGGTTGATCCACTAACCGACTATCTTTGACTATCTGACCAACAAAATTTTCGACTACTCGACCAACTAATGTAGAGATCTGGTCGATCACTTGATCGACTATTTCCATATGTAGGTCAACTTCCCAATCAACTAATTCTAGGAGAAGTGTGATGAACCATCATGACTTGATGTTCCAACACCCCCCCATCAATGCACAACTTTGGAGATTCAGGAGGTGAAATTACATCAGCATGGTAGCCCCCCATATTTACAGCTTCCTGAATCCCAAGCATCATGCAAAGCTTGATAAATATAGCTTCAGATAAAGTCTTAGTGAAGATATCAGCAACCTCATCATTTGTTCTGCAATATTCAAGAGAGACAATGTGTTCATGAACCAATTTTCTCAAGTAGTGAGCATGGACCTCAACATGATTCATCTTACTACGGGAAACATGATTTTCAACAACATGTATGTCACTTTGATTGTCACAATATATTGTAGTCGAGGTTTGAACAGAAAGGCCAAGTTCACCCAAAAGTTGGTGTATCTAGACTACCTATGTACCTATGTGAATGATGCCATGATATTTTTCCTGTGTAGTTGACAAGGACACTACCTTTTGTTTCTTGCATGACCACACCAACGGTCCAGTGCAAAAGCAAAACACATAGTTGAAAGTGGAATTCTGATCATCACTATTGCTAGCATAGTTGGAGTCGGTGAAGACGACCAACAAATATGAATTCAACAATACTTGATACCAAAATGAGTGATACCCTTTAGATAACAGAAAATTTGTTTGAATCCTTTCCAATGTCTTTCTTTGGGATCCTGCATTAACTGAGAAACCACACTAACAACAAAGGAAATTTTGGGTCGATTGTGAGTAAGATAAATAAGATTGTTGACCAGTGGTCAATAAAGTCTAGCATCAAATTTGGGAGTTGGACAAGTTTTGGTGAGCTTTACTCCAGATTGAAAGGGAGTAACATAGGGCTTACAATAAATTATCTTAAAATGTTTCAAAGGATCCATTACATATTTAGATTGAGANTAGTGGTAATACTTGAAGACCCAAAAAATAATGCAAAGTACCAATATCTGTCATGTCAAAAGAGTCAGCAAGTTATTTCTTCAATCTAAGAATGAGATCAAAGTTATTGCTAGTAATGAGAAGTTCATCAACATATACAACAACAATCAAAGTGTCTCCATTGGTATGGAGTACATATAAGTTGTGATCAGGTTCATAATGTTTGAAACCAAGTCAAAGAAAGAAATTTTTGATCTTAGCATACTAAGCTCAGGGAGCTCTCTTCAAACCATAAAGTGACTTCTTGAGTCAAAAAACTAGGTAATAATATGTCACTAAACCAAAAGGTTGTTCCATGAAATTTTGTTTAGATAGGTATCCATGAAGAAAATCACTCTTCACACCCATATGATGGATTTTCCAACCAAATCAAGAAGCAAGGGAAAGTGTCAGTCGAATAGACTTCAACTTTGCAACAGGGGAAAAGGTCTCAGTGTAGTTAATACCTTCTTGTTGAGAAAATACCTTCACAACCAAGCGAGCCTTATGTCTCTCAACAATACCTTCAAAGGTAAATTTGGTCTTGTAGACCCATAAAAAATTCACAGTATTATTTCCTTGTGGTCAAGGAAATAAGCCCCAAGTATGATTTTTCGATAAAGAATAAATTTATATTTGCATAGCATGTTCCCATTCAAGTCGTCCTTGAGCATATGAGTAGGAAATAGAATCCGAAGTTTCAAGTACATGAGTCATCAATGGAACGATGGCATGTTTCTTTTGACTTTGAGTTTGTTGTCTAGAGTAAATATCACCATAATCAGGTCTTGGAATCCCATATGACTAGATAATAAAGGGGTGAATTGTTGTTCACTGCAATAGGTTGATAAGAAGTCAAAAACAATTTAGTCAAAGAAGGTGGTGGACCAGTCGAAACATGTATTGACAAATTAATCGACTTGTAGGTAGACATTTTAGTCAAAATAGGGACAGAGTTCGACTATCCATTCGAAGGAATGAAAAAAGGAATAGGAGAAACAGAATCGGAAACAACATCAAAATGATCATCCTGTAGAAATCTATAGGAGACATGCAACAACTTGATGTTAGAAGAATTCTCATCAAACCATACATTTCATCTAATAATGATTTTTTCGTCTACCAGGATCAAATAGACGATAGGTATTTTACTCTTCATAGTATCCCATCATAATGCAAGCATGACTCTTTGCATCCAAATACTTTTTGTAATCATCAGAAATATGATCCTAGGAAATACATAAAAACACACAGAGGTGGTTGACTAAAGGCTTCTTTCCACACCATCGTTCGACCGAAGTCATGGAAGGAACAACTTGAGTCAAGATTTGATTGAGCAGATATTTAACACAATATACTGCTTCATCCCAGAAGTGAGGAGGAAGATCTTTAGCCTACAAAATATATCTATCAATTTTGACTAATGCCCAATTCTTGCGTTTTGTGACACCAATCTATTGAGGTGTGTGAGGAGCCAATCATTGCCAATCAATACTAGATCGAACTAGGTATTCTTCAAAAGGTCGATTTACATACTCACCACCATTTTTTGATCTCAGGAACTTGATGGGTCGGCCACATTTCTTTTTAGAAAAGGCTCTAAATTCTATGAAATTTTCAAAGACAAGATTTGTATTCTTAAAAAAGTAAACCCAAGTGAAATGAGAGAGATCATAAATTAAATTCAAGATATATCTTACGCCTACCAGGGAAGGTAGATTGATTCAATGAACATCATTGTGAACCAACTCTAGTTTTGTGCTCACCATGTTTTTCCAGAGTCAAAGGGTTCCTGATGATGCTTTCCAAGCACACAACCTTTACAGGATCCTTTATGGGGAAAAACTTTAGGTAGACCACCAACCATGTTCTGAGTTACCATTGACTACAGACTTCAAAAATTCAGGTGTTCGAGTGATTCATGCTAAGTTTGACATCGCTCATCAATGTGAGCAACAAGCGGAACAGGTTCAGTTTCAGGTCGAGTCATGTCACAAAACTTATACAAACTATCCTTTTGGTTGAGAAACCCTCTAATGACAATCGAATGACCTTTCTTCAAATCTCGAACAAAGAACTGATATGGCCAAAACTCTACAATATTACATGTCTGTGTTAAATGAGAAATATATAACAAATTGGAACTGATATTTTTCACATGATATATGTCGACAATTCTCCCATGTCGACAAGAAACATCATCATGACCAGCAACATCATGACCAGCAATATCAAGAGAAAAATAATCGGCAACATAAATCTTCCTCTCCTCAACTTCATTCAAGGACGTGAACAACGAAGCATCCTTAGACATATGATGAGTGCAACCAGAGTCAACTACCCATTCGTTCTATGTAGAATGAGGTAGTGAGGCTTGATAAGCTTTGACTTGGAAGCTGAAATTATCAGTGGGTCAGTGAACAATGGACACGTCTCCTTAAAGAATTTTAACATTCTTCTCTAAATCATATCTCTTCTTGTAGTATACCTTCTCCACATCTCTAGTCTTTCCATAGTACTGACATGTCTTCTTATTTCAACTTTGACAGTGTGCATGTATTTTCCATTTAGGTTTCTAGTTAAGGCATCCATGTCTCTATTTACAGGTATCAAACTATCATCTTTTCCTTGTGATTCTACTTGCCCTATCCCTTGAGCAAGTGGGCTTGATTTTTACCACCAATATTTCCTTCTTCAAGAAGTTTGTGTTGATAAATGATCAAAATGCCACAAAAAGATTCAAAGGTGTAATCCTTACCATCTTCCTTGTGTGCCTACCAATTGGTGTGAAAAGTTAAGACGAAAATGTCGAATGGTGTTCTCAAATTCATCAAGACTAGCTCGATGAGCTATCTATCTTTATTCCGATGATTATTTCCACATTACACCCAATTTAAACTAGAGCTCCTTTACACACGCTAGATATTCCTCTATTATGTCAAAAGAATGAGGATTGAGAGAGATCAACTCTTTCTCCAACTCCATGACATGGATTTCATCGACTCTATCGAACAATGACTTTAACTTCTTCCAGAATTGATGAGGGTACTCAATTCCACCAATGTGAAAATGAATCTCATGTGAGATATAGGTCATAATGAACCCCACAACCTCATGCTTATTTCCATAAACAATGAAATTTGCCTAATCATTTGTTGGATTTGGAATTGTAGTCTTTGTATACTAGCACAATCCTTTACTATTTAGTAGGGTTTCCATGTCTGGTGCCCATACTGCATAATTTGATTCATTCAAAGCTACAGTATCAATCTTCGAAGCCATCTTCGATATCTAGACAAAAAATTTATGTTTCCAAGTTCCAATTAGTAAACCATCATCCTAGATTCAATCAAAAAACAAGTCAGACTCAGCAAGGTTTGTGGATAATAGGTGAGGTTTCAAACCATCAGCTCTAATACCATGTTGGGGATTGGGTGGAACCTAGTATGAAAATGAAAAAAAATACTACAAATAATCGAAGAGGAAATAATATTTTGAAAACAAAAGGTCGTGTCTAAATACATTGTTACATCACTTAAGCACAATGCATTGTGATCAAAACATCACAATGAATATTGGACATCTTGTACACAACATAATCACTTGATCTACTTAATCTTCTTGATGATAATGAACCATGGGGTTTGTTATTTATAACTTCAATTTATAACCAACTTCCTTGAAATTGGGAGGATCTAGTCCACATATGATTGTCGGTTGTTAGAGTTGACTCCGTCAAATATGTGTTGTATAGTTGGCTCAACAAGGATGCTCGACCTAACCTCCCATGCTTCCAACTCGTAGTTGATTACTTGATTGGTTGATCCACCAACCAACTATATTTTATTGTTGGTCAATTGTCAGATTGAATATCTTCAATTGTTGGTCGACTCTCCAACCGATAAACTTTTCAACTACTTGATCAACTAATGTAGAGATCTGGTCAATTACTCAACCAAACGTTTCCATATGTAGGTCGACCACCCGACTGACTAATTCCAGGAGAAGTGTGATGAACTGTCGTGACTTGATGTTCCAACATGGTGGTATCATAAGCTATGAAAAACTATAGTTCTCATGTGGGATAGACTATAATTGAGGAATAAATTTGGGCATGGGTTTTGTCTATTAGTAGAAAGGATGCATAATCTAACGTACATTTTCTCCTAGAGTATTCCTTTATGAAACAAGTTTTACGTGGCATTGAGCTTCATTTAGATGTGGACTATATTTCAGACAAGGACTCGTTGGAAGGATGTTACCATGGTTTTTTCACTAATAGGAAGTGTTGATGGGTCCAAGTGTCTTGTCAAGCAGGTAAGTGAAAATGCCCGATGGCAGGTCCCAATTAGACCTACTCTCATTTGACATGGAAAGTTTTGACCAATATAATTTGGGCCTGGTTGTCACTTAAGAGTTTTAGATTGCAAAAATGAGGACAAATATTCCTCCAAAGATTCTTGTTAAAATTGAATTAAACTACTTAAAATGGAATTAAAATTAACTATTCTAATCTAATTCTACCCTATCATGATCAGGAGAAATCTTAACATGATAGACACAGTATAAATTGTATCACTGACTTCAAAAATAGTTCATGGAAATCAGTAATATGTTAAAACAACAAAGATATAGATTAAATCACAAACAATTGTAGGTTGCACCTGAAACATTATCCTTGTATTGATTAGAAACCATAAACATATAAGTATCTCAAATACCATGTATAGAAATAGTTCATATGATAATCATTCAAGAAACTCATACAACAAAATCATATGTAGAATAGTCCCATACACATTTGAAAACATTCATGATTCCAAAATTGCCTTATGTTCTTTATTTTCTCATAGATAATAGTAACATCCAATAATACAGTGGTCAAAAGTCCTCCACTCTTCTATATACAATTCGAATATAATGAAGAAATAAACATTAAACAAAAATTAGGAATATTTCTTTGAGGCTAAGTATTCTACATATGTCATCCATGAGTTGTATGCCTTGTTGATTTCTTCTAGTTTGCTTAGCTCCATATTTTCTATTTATAGCTCTCCATCACACACTTTGTCTCCAACTTCTCTTTTCAAGTCTCTGTGTATTTTATTCACAAAATCATTTGCAACTACATCTTGTTTGATCGGTTATACTAAGTATTTGTTTAGGATGTCTTTGTTAAATAATATTAGTTGCTCAATATCTTGTTTATTATTATCTTTGTTCTCTTCCACTTATGTTATCCTCAACTTGCTAGGTCCTTCTTGAGCAAGCTCCTCATTGACTGGCATTTTGAATTTCTCTAACAATGCATTAGAAAAGTTCCACATCCTAGCACATGCTTTGTTAGAGAGGCTTATGGTATATTTAACATATTGACATGAATTTTTCTAGTCATCCATCAACATTTGAGTATTCCTCTATTATTTCTTTGTGAATCTGAATAGATATGCAAGGGTCTCTTCAAGTATCCCTTGCCAATAAATTATTATGTCAAATGCATGCCATGTATTTTTTTACTTGCCTTTTAGTTCATCCATCTGATCAGATAGGTTGATGATTCCATGTTGGTAATCTTGTATCACATTCAGTTTGGTGAAGAAACTTATGTGTGCTTCTATTAACTCCTCATTAGCCTTGCTAGCTTATTCTTTCACACTTTCTAGTGAATTTGACCCCTACCTACTTTCTTTCAACTCTTTCTCAAGTCCCTAAATTTTCTCTCCATATACAATAACCTTCAACTTTGTTGCTTGGAAAGATCAATTTCTCCCCAGTGTTATGTTCTTATTCTTCTATTTCTTGGGAATGTGATATTTTTGGGGTCTCTAATTCTTCTCTCCGCAAATGTTCAATTTCAATAACTTGTTGCTTAAAATCATCCTCCAAATGAACTTTCTGGAACTTCAGTTTCTCCTCCAACTTTGCTACTTTTTCCTTATAAATATCTAGTGTAGCACTTAACTTGCATACAAAGACTGAGTATTCCCCTCCAAACACACTCGGGGATGAATTTGTATCTATGGCATTGCCTTGAAGGTCTATTCACATCTTCCTTGAAATTACTTTATATGATGGTCCTTTGATGGAGGTGTCTTCATTCCTTTTTATTTTGGCTAATATTTTCTCAATTCCCCTTTTTGAGTTGATGTAAAAATATTCTACTACAATTAAAACAACGTCATCAAACTCCATAAATTGAGAATAATATGAGAAACCCCTTGTTATTATTCTCAATGGTGTACCAACATTGATAGGTGAGTTTAGTAGTGTAATCTCCTTAACAGTACTAGGGTTGGCCTCTTTACTTTTATCCTCTTTTGTTTTTATTTTCTTTTATCTTTCAACTTCTTCCAACTCCTCTTCTTTTCTCTTTCTGTTAGCCTATGGCTTACCTTAACCAATCATTAAGTCTAAATTATCACCTATATTTGTATTATTAATCTAGGATATTAGTAATATATCCTCAAGTGATGACTAATGATTTAGTTAAGATTTCCTAGCCTAGTTATCATGCATGATTTTAGGATCTAGAGAAAATCTCTCTATGAGGTGGCATCACCCATTGTACTATAAATATGTAACATTGGTGTGCATACAATGTGTTGGATAGTGAGCCTTTTCCGCCATCTTGTTGTTCTTATGCATATTTTATCAATTGATATCCGAGCTTCTTTTTTCTATCAATTGGTATTAGAGCTTATTTGTTTTATCAATTGGTATCAATTGATAGACCAAAAAATCATTTTATATCAAATACTTTTCATCTCCCATGGAACACTACCATGATGGAGGCACAACACTTCATATTTGAATACATTCCTTGAAAAATAAATCCAAAATAAAAACAAATATGTATTATGTTGGTGTATATCGTTGCAGGATCTCATCAAAAAATGTCAATCGATGGCATCTAACGAGTTTCGATGTGGAGATATTGGATGAGAAAAAAAAAGAGTTGAGAAGATGGTTGATGATATGAGTGAATCATTGAGATTCCTATTCAATGTCAAGCGCTTTGATGGCCAAGACTCGTGGTATAACCATTCAAGTGCTCAATTTCTCTTGGGCGATCTCCATGTAATGGACAGTAACCAGATTTCTTTTGGAGTATCTGTAAGAAATTTTACAGAATGTTGGAGAAAGGAAGATTAGTTGAAACCCGCATGTAACATTTGTATTAATAAAATCATATTTTATTTGGCTCTTGTGTCCTAGATCTACCCGAAATTGAATAAGGGGATCTTAGGTACACCTTGTGCAGTGTGTTGTGGTGAAATTTTCATGGAGGCTTATATTGTTTAGTGTCTAGTTTTGACATAAACAAACTTACAATTTTAGTATTTAATGCAACACACACAAGCTCAAGCACAATGTTACTCATGCACATGCATTCAAGCAAAATTAATTAAAATCAAGCATCGAAAAAGAATATTGAAGCAATGAACAATTCAAGCTCGTAATCAAAGGAGAAATAGACTCAAAAGCATCGACAACACATTCAAATTTGAAGAGTAATTCAACTTCAGAATCAAGATTCATTGTAACTTGCAAATAGTCCTTTTGTAAGTTTACTTGTCTTTTGAAATCAAGTTGAGTTGAATTGAATTTGTCATAAGGTGGCTTTTTGGTTGAACCTAACACCCACAACTTGCTTGTGTCATTCTATTATCAGTTCTATAGGTTGAGTGGTTGAAACTCAAATAATTGTAAACATCAAGTTTTTGAGTGCATTTTCGGTAGTATTCGACACCCTCAACTTCTTGGAAGAAAGTAAGAAAAGTTCAAGCGATTGTGAAACAAAATCAAACGAGCGTGAAGTTCAAGTGAGTGATTCAAGTGAGCGAGTTGCAGATAAGCCTTCTTCTTGTTAGGACCACACAATGTACCTTTTTGCCTATACCTTTTGCCACTATTACACTCTTGATCACCCATATTTAAACTCATACTATCACTTTATCTGATCATTCCAAAGGTATACAACGTCCCTTCTCATAACTATACGTTTAATCTATTTTGCATAATATTTTACATCACTCTCATACTTAACCATTGATTAGAAATGTATAAGTGTTCAAACTGCAGATTATCATTTGAAGCCTATTGCTGAAACACAGAGCTGTTACACAGTCCAAGGTCGCAGATGCTGAAACACAGAGCTGTTACATAGTCCAAGGTCGCAGATGCTGAAACACAGAGATGTTACACAGTCCAGAGCCGTAGATGTTGAAACACAGAGGAAGCTACCCAGGATCGCAGATGCTGAAACACAGAGTTGTTACACAGTCTAGAGCCGTAGATGCTGAAACACAGAGGAAGCCGCCAGGACTGACAATGCTGAAACACAAAGGAAGCCGTTACAGTCATCGGTCAACAACAACTCTAAAGCACCAACCATCGCTCCTACATGAGAATGCTGACACAGTCAAGAGCGCAATCTCCATGGCTAAAACAGCCCGTGATTTGCGATGCTGAAACAACATCAGCAGCAATGAGAAGACGCTGTTACTCCATCCATAACAACAATACCTCATTTAGCACCTATAATAGCTTTCTGTTGCGTGAGACTAGGACATCCTATTCTCGTTTAGAAAGTCGATCCGACTAAGAATAGGACTCAGATACACATTGTAATTTTTGATCAATTGTATCGAAGGGGTTCCCTCTTTAAATAAGAGGAAATCATCATTCGAAGGATCCAAGTTTTATGTATTGAGAAAGCTTCAGAGAGGGGGACAGATTCCATTTCCAGATTGTAATATGATATTTTGATAGATGAATAAAAGACTGCTTTGAGTATCCTTCTTTAGCCTTCTCATTTCAGGGGAATCTTGTGAGAAGGGAGGGCCCACCTTCTTCACAAGATTCACCCATTAGTTTTATAGTGTGTTAGTATAATTTTTGTTTATGCCTTGATTAACTTTTGTCTTGCTGAAACACTACTTTTTATGAATTCTGCTTTGTTGAAACACTACTGAACTCCGTCTTGTTAAGAACTTTAGTTTACTGAATGTTACACGAGTTCATAATCATTTTCATTAGTAATCTTGTGTGATTATTCTATGAGGTTTGCTAATCAGGGACTGGGTTAAGGATTCCTGCTTAGAAAGGAAGGGATTGGAAGGTCCTGTTCTCTTTAGATTTCCATTATTTCTACAAGTGTTCTAGTCAGAGACTGGATTAAGGGTTACTGCTTAGAAAGGAAGGGATTGGAAGGTCCTATTCTCTATAGATTCCCATTATTTCTGCAAGTGTTCTAGTCAGAGATTGGATTAAGGGTTCCTGCTTATAAAGGAAAGGATTGGAAGATCCTGTTCTCTGTAGATTTCAATTACTTTTCACAAGTGTGCTGATCAGAGACTGGGCTAAGAGTTCCTGCTTAGAAAGGAAGGAATTAGAGGGTCCTGTTCTCTGCTAGATAGATTTAGCCTTCTATGCATTAGTGTTTTCATGAAAGTGTGTTAATCAGAAACAAGGTGCTGGAGTTCCTGCTTGGGAATAAGGGTCTTGTTCTCTGGTTACAGAATAGTTATTCTTTCTTGTTGCAGTTGTCATTTTTATGTAATCCAAGATTCTTTTGATTAATCTTTAAAGATCTGCAATAGGTAGATTGCTTTCCTGTAATAAAATTCAGAACTTTAGTTCATTCAGGGCAAGTGTGATTAATATGGTTTTCTTTACTATAACTCTAAGTTGCTTTTGGAATTGAGCATATATAGTGCATGGTTATCTTTGAAATAAACAAACTTCCCTGGGTTGACAATTTATGTATCACTTGATTGTTTGAATTAATTGAGCAATTATAGTGACCAACATTTTAGCGTCGTTGTCGGGGATCGAACCCAGGTCACCCGCGTGACAGGCGGGAATACTTACCACTATACTACAACGACCAAACCTTCAGAAACAAAAGTCCCGACCTTCATTCCAAGCAAACTTTGAAATAGGGAAAGAAGTTTGGAGTCCTGAGACAATCCAGAAGCCAGTAGGAGACATTGAGGACATAGCAAGTGCAGCAAGGGAGCAGACAGAGGAAAACATGGATGAGTACAATGAACAATTGCATCACGAAGAACAGGCAGGTCCTGAAGGAGAGGTAAATGATGAAAACTCTTTCTCTACATTAGGATTTCCTATTGGCGATCTCCCTAGAGGAGTAGCCACCATGAAAAACATTCCACTCTCAGCATTACCTAATTTTCATGGTTTATTTTCAGAGGATCCTGATGAATTTATGTTTGAGTTTGATATATTATGCAGAAGTTATGATTACATTTCTAATGCTCAAAAACTAAAGTTATTTCCAGCAACACTAAAAGAGAATGCACTAAGATGGTTTATGAGTCTTGGAGGCCATGTAATCACAACATGGGACCAAATGAAATAGAAATTCCTGAACAAATACCAGGACTACTGCCGAACGAGAGAAAAGATGGAGGAACTATTCAAAATGATGTAGAAAGAGGACGAGAATCTAGAGGACTTTGTAGAAAGGCTACAATACAATCTACAAAGATCCAGTCACCCCAATGTAAGTAAGAATATTCTCAAAACCATTTTATTAAAAGGAGTAAGGGATGATTGTCTAGATATGCTAAACATGCTTGGAAAAGGGGACATATCTAAGGAATCATACGATGAAATTGTTAATTTATGCAAAAGATGTTCAAGAGGAGCTTCAAGAAATAAATCAAACAGCAGGGACACCACATTTTCAAGAGTCCAAAAATCATCCAGTGGGGGAGAAAAAAGAGTCGAGATAGGTAATTTACTTGAAGGTTTTAAAAATGAAATGTTAAGCTCTTTTGCCTCACAAATTGATACCCTGCAGATTAAGAAAAATCAAGCAGAAGCAGAAGCATCCTTGTCCATCTTTTGTTCTCAATGCAGAGATAAGCACCCATGAAGAGAATGTCCACTGGACAAAAAGCCAATCTGCATCATCTGTGATAAAGATCATGATACCCAAAATTGTCCATCTTTACCAGGGATCAAGGCAGCATTACAACCAACGGACGAAGAAGCTGAAGCTGTTTATTTGATGACACAAAGGAGACAATGGAAATCACGAGGACAAGGTATGAATCCTAACATGCCATTTGCATCTTCTAATCGTTGGAATAATTATTCTTCTTTCAATTAAATGAGTTACCCCCCCTACAATCAAATGCAATACACTAATCAAATGAATTACCCACCCATGCAACAAAATAACTCACCCTTTGTTGATCCATCAATGTGGACCCCTTGGCCTCCACAACAGCAACAACCATATCATAACCAATGGAATCAAAGTTGGAGAGGACAACAACCCCCCTTCCAAAATCAACTACCTCAATCATTCCTACAACCACTCTCCTTACCAGAAGGTACTCCCCCAAGCAATCAAACGATGAGACCCCAGCTACTTGTACAACCTAACCCTAACCCAAATAATAAAGATGTGTAGTGCATTGATATTTATAACCAACCTACACTTTCTCTTCTCCCTGCACAATGCAACGATATTCATCTTCGATCTGGGAGAATAGTGGAACCTACCATAGTTGATGTTACCTCTTCTGATAAAGAGGAAACAAAAGAGCTGTCAATGAATCAAGTTGGTCAATCATTCTGGTGCTCAATCAGTGATTAATAAAGTTGTGCAGTGCATTTATATTTATAACCAACCCACACTTTACCTTTTCCCCGCACAATGCAACGATATTCATCTTGATGCGGGAGGGGAATAGTGGAACCTACCATAGTTGATATTACCTCTGACAAAGAGGAAACAAAGAGCATGATTACCTCTTCTGATAAAGAGGAAACAAAAGAGCATGATGTACCTGAAAAGGTACAATCATCCTCTAACAATGCTGTTGAAATAGTAAAACCACCATTTCCTGAGCGTTTAGCCTTAACTAAAACGCCTGAACCACCATCCTTTAATCTTCTAGGGGAATTACAAAATTTATATATCAAAATTCCTCTGCTACAAGCACTCCGAGATGTACCAATCTATGCTAGGACAATGTGAGACATCTGTGTTAAAAAGCCTGGTAGGAAAACTAAGGATCCCCTTACAGTCCACATTATGGGAGATTTTTCTACACTAATGTCAGGTAAAACTCCCCCAGTTAAAAATGGTGATCTCGGCCACCCTACCGTTACAACACAAGTTGGAAAATGATAATCTCTCGAGTCCTAGTAGACCTAGGTGCCGCCATCAATATCATGACTCTGGAAACCTTACAACTGCTACAATTACAAAATGAAGTCAGAGAGACCCCAACTATCCTATAATTGGTTGATCGATCCACAATTAAACTAGAAGGAGTCATTGAAGACCTCAGTATCTCTGTGGAATCCTGGAATTATCTAGTTGACTTTACCGTTCTCCAACCCAAAACAAAGTTGGGGGGCCACCCTCTAATTCTGGGTAGACCTTGGCTAGCCACAACAGATGCTTTTATCAGTTGTCAATCAGGCTCAATGAAAATTTCAAACGGTTATGAAACTAAACAGCTTACCCTCTACCCTCATGCTACACCCCTGGTTAATCATGATAATTTTGTATGGGTAGATTTTGATGATCAACCTACGCAACCCCTTTTGACTATCGGACAAGCTTTAAGCCTGAAAGACTCTACTGAGGATGAAGTAATTAATAATTTCATTTGTGAACCCTCATCTGTGACTCCAGAAAATCATAATCAACTAACTGCACTGTTGGAGTCTGATAATCAAGAAAACCTCAATTCGGAAAGCCCACCTCAAACATCTAACACCATCTCCTCCAAAATCATACCAGTGGAAATTGAACCTGGCAAAACATTGAATATAAACCCTAATTTGACAGATGTTGAAACACAACAATTAATGAAGTTACTTTGGGAAAATAAATAAGCATTCGCATGGGATTACACAGACATGAAAGGAATATCGCCTGAGTTATGTACTCATTGAATATATATTAAGGAAGATTTTCAGCCAATCTGCCAACCTCAGCGACGAATGAACCCGAATTTAAGAGAAATCCTCAAAGAAGAACTTCAAAAATTGCTCAATGGAGGGTTTATTTATCCTATATCAGACAGTGAATGGGTATCCCCATTGGTAATAGTTCCTAAGAAAAATGGGAAATGGAGAGTATGTGTGGATTACAGAGCTTTAAATAAAGCCACTCAGAAAGATCACTTTCCATTACCATTCATTGATCAAGTGTTAGATAATTTCTCAGGGAAGAAATTTTTCTCATTTTTAGATGGTTTCAGTGGGTATAACCAGATCAAGATTGCACCTCAAGATCAAGATAAAACCACCTTTACTAGCCCTTGGGGAACCTTTGCTTATAGAGTCCTTCCATTTGGACTATGTAATGCACCAGCAACCTTCCAAAGGGCAGTTTTAGGAATCTTTTCTGATATGCTTAATGACTCTATGGAAATTTTTATGGATGAATTTACTCCTTATGGTGTTTCTTTTCAGAAAGCACTGGAAAACCTTGAGAAAGTACTTAAATGATGCATACAAGCCCAACTCTCCTTAAGTACAGAAAAATGTCATATGATGATGAGTGAAGTAATAGTGCTTGGACATTTTATCTCATCTCAAGGAATCCAGGTAGACCCATCCAAAATACAAGTCATTAAGGATCTTCCTACTCCCAAAACCCAAACAGAGGTAAGAAGCTTTCTAGGACATGCTAGATACTACAGAAGATTTATTAAGAATTT
>SNQJ01S0087031.1:0-26695 GCA_010110895.2 Picea sitchensis | reverse complement strand
CCTGGGTTGACAATTTATGTATCACTTGATTGTTTGAATTAATTGAGCAATTATAGTGACCAACACTTCTGTGGAGTCAAATTGTAATCATGATCTACCTGCACAAGAAGAACTCATTTAGTGTTTTTGAAATGGCTAGAAATCTAGAATTATTAGAGTTATTGAACACTCTAATAAACACCATTGAACACAACACGGTGATATTTAAAAAAATAAACTCTTCAATCAGTGTTGACTTGTTTGAAAGTGACGCAAGATAAAGTTATACTTCTTCAATCTCTATCCCAACTATTGAATGATGAAATTAGGGATCTCAAAAATCAAGAGCCAGTGAAGTGTTATGAACTATTTTTTGTTCAGCACAATCCTCTCTATGATGGTGATGATGATGTTTTTGATCAACAGTTATTGAAGGAGCAACTCAGTAGGACAACTCCAGATGCAGACAAAGACAAAGTTATTCTTGAACCTACATTTCAAAAGTTTTCTTTTGATTTTAGTAAAGAAAACATTTCAATGATACAACAAACAATAAATCCACTTCCACAGATTTCAAAGCAATGGGTTCATAATGTAAATGTGTTGAACCTGCATAGAATAGATCTAGCTAGAAAATACCACACACATTTGTAGAGATAAATTGAGAAAGAAGAAACAAGAGAGAAAGAATGGAAGAATTCTCATTAACCGTATATTCCACACTCAAAGAGTGAATAATTTATAATAGATATAGGCTACATGAGTAACTAATGCGCCATAGTAGTGATCTAGAGAGATCTAGACACTCACTGACAAATACTGGAGTGAACTGCCACCTAGTCCTAGTTAACCGATCCATGCAATCATCAATTGACTGAGACACATGTGTGGAAGTGAGAGAGACACATGCAATTCCTGGTGATAAAATCAAGGTTGCCATGCATGAGTGGCTTCCACTAGTGTAACTAAGTGTAACTAAATCTGAACTGAAGAGGAACATCCTATTTTGTAGGGAAATATTATCTAGAGATAATATTTTCATCTAAAGAATCGTTCTCAACATTGGACTGTAAAACTTAGGAAAATAATTATAGGTGAGTGTGTAATATCTCCAACTCCCCCCTGAACACTACTAGGGTGTACATGATAAATGGGTCCCGGCAAAAAGGCCATGTTAGGTACCCAAATACAAAAGATACACTAAAAATAAAGTGAGGAAAGAGGGAAAACCTTATGGGAAAAACCCCCCCTCAAGGTACAATGTATGTAAAAGGAATAACTACAGTTGTTAGGAAACTGTGTCCTTCACTCCAAGATGAATTCTCATAGAATGGAACTCCTGCTCAGTGAAGGTATTGGTGAACATGTATGTCGTATGTTCCATTGAAGGAAAGAATTGTAGGTGATGATCCCCTCGTGTACTAAGTGTCGGATGTAGTGCATGTGGATCTCGATGTGCTTTGGTCGTTTCCTCTGAACTGGATCTCATGATTGACATAATCTCTGTCGTTATTAGTTCAGAGGACTTTGATTTTATTTTCGGACTGTGTCTCAACCAGGGCTTTGAAATCTTTGAGGTGTTGAAATACCTTGGATTTTTTCCTGAAAAAGTAAATTCATGTAAAATGTGAGAAATCATCCCCCCCCCCTCAAATTACAATGCATAAAATAAAATAAAAAATGATAAGGAACAAAAATAAGTTGCTAAGCAACCTTGTCCTTCACTCCAAGAAGAACTCGCAACTGTGCAAGTTTGTGCTCGTTCAATATTTTGTTAAAGATGTAGATGTCTGCATGGATCTGATGAAGTAGATGCACCATTGATATTTCCACACATATCCACTTTATCTTCTTGTAATGAAGAATATCTAAATAAAGTTTGGATGAAACTTTGAAAACAGTGAGGTCATTTCCGGAAAAGCACTGAAATTTTGTTGATATTAAAATAATCATAACTTCACTTCTTGGAATCCGTTTCAAAAGATTAGTTTTTTGAAATTGGGTATTTTCCCGAGAGGAATTCAAATATCCTATTTGTTTCTGCAATTTTTTTATCAGAAAATATCATAATTGAGTCTGATGTGCATGGCTCCCTTTTTGTCTCCTACGATACATGCATTGTGCATGGAAAAGTGTATGCATGTAACCCTTGAGATGCATGCCATATATCTTCCACATGAAATTTAGAAAACAAATCTAAAATGGAGTAGACATAATATTCAATTAATGGATACAATTTTGTGCAAATACTTTTGTAGAATACTCTTCATAATAAGAGGCTTGATCTTCTGATGTCTTCTCTTCTGGATCTATCTGTTCAACCTCTTGCATGAAATATTCACAATCTTCTTTATTCCCAAATAGAACCTCAAATATGTTCCATAATTCATTTGGAGTTAATACTTGTGAGTCATCATATACTTGATGTAGAATTTTGGGAGAAATAAATCAGAGGATACATCCTATGGCCATATCTTGTCTATTGAGAAAATTGTTTTTCTCATCAGCGAAATCAGGCTCTACTTCCATTGCCAAAGTTATTTGGTACAAGCCTTTGCATATGAGCAGAAGAAAAATTTTGGGCTTCCATTCCAAAAATTTATGAGGCGTGAGAAGTATTGTCAATGAATAATCCATCTTTCTGTGTTCTTCAATCTTCAGTACCTGCAAATATAATTTCGTGTAGCTTTTTCTTAGTAGTCCACCAGCTCTAATAGCATGTAAATGTGCTGAACATGCACAGAATATATCTAGCTATAAAATACCACACACATTTTCAAAGAGAAAATATGAAAGAAGAAGCAAGAGAGAAAGAATGGAAGAATTCTCATTAACCGTATATTCCACACTCAAAGAATGAATAATTTACAATAGATATAGGATACATGAGTAACTAATGCACCATATAGTGATCTAGAGAGATCTAGACACTCACTGACAAACACTGGAGTGAACTACCACCTATTCCTAGTTAATTGATCCATGCAATCATCAGTTGACTGAGACACATGTGTGGAAGTGAGAGAGACACGTGCAACTCCTGGTGATAAAACCGAGGTTTCCATGCATGAGTGACTTCCACTAGTCTAACTGAGTGTAATTGACTTTGAACTGAAGAGGAACATCCTATTTTGTAGGTGAATATTCTCTAGAGAGAATATTATCATCTAAGGAATCATTCTCAACATTGGACTGTAAAACTTAGGAAAATAATTATAGGTGAGTGTGTAATATATACAACATAGAATACTCTTTCCAAGCCCATCATCAGACCTTGGGAAGAAATCATTTACAACAACATTAGAACATGACTTGGATATGCCAATCAAGTTACCTTTCATATTCTCGATTATTCAAAACCAATCAAGTTTCAAAGTGTTGGTTTCCTTCAAGAAGATTCACTTTCACCTATTCCAATTTATCATCAAAATGAAAAGTACCAAAATTGTAATCGAGTTGGTCACATGAAGAATCAATGTTTTGATCTCCATCATTGTCAGTATTGTGGCAAGAATAACCATTCTTCAAACTGGTGTTCAACACTGAAGAAACCTGCAATATTGAAGATTCACTATGAGTGGATTGATCCTTGGCAGTGGTCATCAACAACCAAGCAATTATATATAAGTCTTACCACATAATTCAATCTCAAGTAAACACTAATCTTTACAGCACATAGCACTTTTTGTACCTCACATAAGTGGTCCCTTATGGCATAGCTTTCGAGCATGGCCCTCACGGGATGAGACAACATGTTGTTTTTTCCGCATGCCGACTTTGTGTTGTACTCAAATGGAACAAGTATGGTACTCTCTTGAGCCTAGAAGGAGGGAATACAATGATGAAACTCTCATGCACCTTAAGGGGGGGAGTTCAAAATTCCAGTGACAATAGTTCATGAAACCACTTGTGGTCTCTCCTTTCAGCTGACAAAGGGTGGAATTGATGATGGAATTGGTTGTTAGACTCAAATTTTTGACAACAAGTATGTCAGGTGGGGATGAAATTTTCCAAATGGGCAATTGTGGTTTGTAGATGATAGACTTCATCAAAATTATGGTTCAATAAGTTTAAGTTGAATCATACATAATTGGGATGTTGATTTTAATTTTGAGAGCAATGATGTGGACATTTGGTTCACATAGATGGGCATTCGACCTAGCAGAGGACAAGATGATCCTTCTACATTGTAGCTTGGCATTTGATTGAGTTGTTAGGCATTTTTGGGGATATTTCAAACCATAAGTTGATTCGCTTCTCTTGGTTCACTCTCATCAGATTAGCGTTTACATTAAGTGAACAAATTGCATGCATATTGGCTCACATGATTACATAGTGAGATTTTCCAGAGATGGCATACTTTGACAATATTATGATTCAATGACCTGCAATTGAATCATACACATTATACATTCGGATGTTGTTGGACACCTAAAAGTGTCAATATTGGTAGTGGCTATCCAAAAACCATCAGATACATGGTATCAATTGGTCAATGGTTATCCTAAACCACAGATTCAGAAAGAACTTCAGTGATACACTGATAGTAGAGTAGTGATACTACATGTTCACCAATTATCAGAAAACATTAGATTCTTCTAGCTCAAATACTTGGCGAAATGATCGAATTATCAAGCAATCAGGGAATTTTCAGATATTGCAGTTATTTACTTCCATATCTCATCTCTCTTCTAGTTCAATTCAAATGAACCATTCAACATCCAAATTGGCAGTTTTTCAGGTAGTTCTTCATTAAGGCTCAGCACGGGAGTTTCAGTATGAAGACTTGGAATTGATACCATTTTATGCTTTATTGTTGGTATTATTGATCGGACTTGTGATTGAGGGGGGGATTGTTAGCCTATGGCTTACCTTAACCAATCACTAAGTATAAATTGTCGCCTATATTTGTATTATTCATTTAGGATATTAGTAATATGTCCTCAAGTGATGACTAATGATTTAGTTAATATTTCCATCCTAGTCATCATGCATGATTTTAGGATCTAGAGAAAATCTCTCTATGAGGTGGCATCACCATTGTACTATAAATATGTAACATTGGTGTGAATAGAATGTGTTGGCTAGTGAGCCTTTTCCACCATCTTGTTGTTCTTATGCATATTTTATCACTTTCTTTCTTCTTCATGTTGGTTGTGGAGCCTGATTATATTCTTGTTTCATAGGTCTTTGTTTTTAGTCATGTTTATACCCCATGACGACTGTACAGCCCGAAATATTGTAAACTCCTCCATGCGTGGGGCTTGTAGGAGGGGATTTCCCTCCTATGGGGTCTGGGGGCAAATGGGCCCTCGAAGGAAAAATTGCCTTGTAAATGTATATTGTAATTTCATAGTAAATCTGGACCATTCATTATAAGGTCATAGATCTAACGGTAGAAGTTATGTTAGGGTTTTTTACTCTAGAAGGAAACCCTTTTTTATGAGGGAATTGTATTTCGGTTGTGTATCATTGTGAATATTGTAATCTGAGAGAGGATATTGTGAGAGAAAGAAGAGGAAGTTATAGCGGGTGTGTTGTAGGTTGTATCCGTTCATTTGTTGGATAATAATAAAGGAAGGACCTAGCAATTTCTCTGATGGACACACTGGGTGAACCACGTATATCTATGTCTCTATTGTATTGTGTATATTCTTTGTTTTATTTCCGCATTTGTCTTATTTTATTGCTCTATGATCCTATTTTTCTAACACTTCCTCCTTCTTTTGTTCTTCTTCCTCTTTTTTCCTCTCTTCCTCCTTTTTCTTATGTTATGCTTATGCATCTTTTCGGATTGCTTCTTCATTTTTCCTCTTTTGTTATGCTTCAACGTCCTTTTTCTTTTCTTCATCCTTATTCTTCATTTCTTTTTCTACAACCTTTTAGCATACTTCTTCTTATTTCCTCTTTTCATCTACCTCTATCTTTTTCTTTTCCTCTATGTTTGCCTTTTCCTTTTGTTTAATTGTCTTCCTCTTTACTTATTCTTTTTCCTTTTTCTTTCTGATTTCATCCTTTTTTTAGCTTCTTCTCCTTTTTATTTCTCGCTTAGTTTATACCTTTATTTTGCTTCCATAGTTCTCTTATACCTTTCTTATTATTTGGTTTCCTATGCCTTCTTTCTTTCCTCTTCTTTCTCCTTCTTAGTCAGCATCAATAGTTCCCATTGTTCTTTCATTATCTGCCTTCTTTCTTCTTCCTCTTGCTATAATTTTTATTTTCCTGGTTCATCTTGAATCATGCTTAATACCTCTTCAAAAAATAAGTCTCCTTGGAAAATATCCTATAAATTATCTGCATCATGCACAAAAGGATTAAACCCATGGATTTAATATGATCTCTTACAATACATTTCAAATCATTTCTTGTGGCTTCTCTTGTGCATAAACATAGTTCTTTCAGGAGTGCAACTTCATTTTTGGCATGAGGGACGTTTAGTAGGGTGAACCTTACTACTTTGATGGGAAACCTGGGCCAAATTCTTTTATAAATTGTAGCTAAAAATGAAGTTATCCCTTCCTCCATTGTCTTATAAGAAAACTGCTTGACCAGTAGCTTGTTAGGGACATATTTGGGAAGTATCCATGGGGCATATGCACAACCAAATATTCTAATATAGGTATAATTCTTGCCCATATACCAATCCCCTATGTCTTTAAGGGATTCAATAGCTCCTTAAGATAATCTATGAGTATGTTGGTTGAATATGATAGAAAATAATAGTGCTAGGAAATGATCAGATATATCATATAGATACTTATTATAATTATTGTCCCACATTTCAAAGAAATATACATGGATAGGAGGTAATCTAGGGTTCTAGTCCCGTCCCATAGAAAGAAAACATATGGAAGAGAAAACATCATCTATCAAATACAAGGACATGTAAAAACTTGTTTTTTCAGTCCTGGGTATTCTTTGGCATTTTGAAAAAAGTTGAACGAAAATATCTACACCTAATTGAAGACATGTACTGCCTCAGCTACGTTGTTTGCCAATGGTTTCCACTCCAATCTAAAATGTGTGCAGGTATCTTCATCGTATATCGTACATATCATGGATGCCAGCAACTGGTAGGGTTTCTTGAAAATTTTATCGGGTACAATGTGTTATCTGTCTAAGTGAATTCCTTGTCTTCATTCCACTATTCTTCTACTAATTCGACCATGTGAAGGTGGTCTTCTCTGAATCTATACAGGAAGTGATTATTCAAGTAGTAATTAGGATATTGTAGGTGATATCTGGTGTGAATATCGTCTGGATTCAATGAGGCTATCTAGGCTTTAAGCTCATTAACCATCGTGGTTTTCTATGCAACTAAATAGGAGAATACCCACCTTGAAGCATCATTGTAAGGGAAGAGTGTGGGTCTCGCAACAAAAGCATATAATCCATTTTTATTCATATTCTGATATACTTTCAGATCTTCGTATTCCATGGGAAAATCCTCAATGGTGAATATTTTGTAGATATCATTCCAAGTTGGACAATCCTCCAACCCATTGAAGTAGTTTGTGCCAGATAAAAACATGTTGTCTAGAACTTTTACTTGGGTGACACCATTTTTTGTGGGTTCCCTTCCTCTCCTTATCTAGGATTTTGACATCTTGTTATTTTGAATTCATGTACAATACATAGTAGCCCTAAGTATTTCATTAAAAAAATAAGCGAAAGAAAAGAATCTCTCAAATTAACCATGACCTTACCTGGTTATTTTACAATTTAATGCTACAAATCTCACTTAGCCAGAAAACCCTTTTCGAAGACCTCTTTTACACTCAATTATTTGAACAATGAGTATTACGGGGTTCAAAATAGGTTTTTAATGTCTAATCGCTTCCTATTACTCCTATAATCAATACAAATAGGCCCTAGCTTGTAGTAGGCAAGAAACTTATTGTCGGGAAGACCTATAATAACTCTCAGGAAGATGCATTGTTGGGAAGACCTATAATAACTCTCGGGAAGATGCATTGTCGGGAAGACCTATAATATCAGATAAACTCTTTTCGAAGATGTTTTTTGAGATAACATGATCGAAATAATATTTTCAGAGAGATGAATTTGGAAACACAAAATTCAGGAGATATAATCTGATGGAGATCCTATGAAAAAAAAATTGGTGTCCGACCTTGTGAAGAGAGACAAAGTGGGCTTGGAAAAGGGAAAAGGGTATACTTGGTTTATAAATATTTTTGTTAATAAAACCTTTGTAACTAACCTTTAGGGTGATATAATATAAGTGTCAAAAAGGTAATCCTACAGGAAGAGTTTAAAAGGTAAAATTAATCGTTAGGAAATACTTATGACACAGTTTGTCGAGAGAAAGCTCTTCGAAAAAGTTGGGTTGGAAGTAATAAAAGAAACTTATGTGTGAGAAAAAACTAAAAAAGAATCCCTGACCGAATATTTGGGTATTGGTCTTGAGAAATGTGCTAAGAGAAGGTTAACAGAAGAAAAGAACAAAAAGGAGTTGGTGATGTTTTAAATTACATAAAGAAATATATTAAACTAGTTGTAAACCAAAACCTTTGAAACGATAAAACATAAAACTTAAGGTTAAGACGATGGGAGGAATTAAGAGGAAGAGATTATCACTATGAAACCTTACAAAAATTCCTTTCAAAAAATTATTATTGAAAGAATTTCATTAGAAGGATCTAGGAATTTTTACATTCTAAGAAAGATGAGTCTGAAAAAGGGGCATCTAATAGGCTTTTGGTAGAATCCCTTTTCTTCGTAAGTGTATATTTTCATTCTGATCAAGAAAAACCCAAGGATGAGATATTGATAGTCTTTAGGGCCTCGAATTTCAAAAATATATCATGACCAAGAGAAAAAAACTTTCCAATGGAACGAATCCAAAATATTAGACCCAATAGGCTTGCAGACTTTTATGAATCTGAAGACTCCTTGCACAGTACTCGAGTTATAAACAAGATTTAAGGGGAATATGAAATTAAATAACACATTGAAATATGAAAAGGTATAGAAAAATAAAAGGTGTTTTTCATGCAAATGAGGGTTAAAGACTAGATTGTTGAGAGGATGAGGAGCTACATAAATGGATTTTTGCCTCTGCGCACCTCACAACATTACCTAGATTTGATGAACTACTCATATGCTTCAAAATTCATGTATAAGTTTAGTAGGGGGGTCATTGAATTTTACCGTAACGTAAAAGTTAACTGGAGTTGTTGTAGCCGCAACAAATGGGGACTCACTGGGAAGAACTTGTTATCTCTATCCTAGAAAAAATTCAAAGGACACATTGGGATATTGAGAATTGATTTTTCAAGAAAATGTGGTTCTCACCTGTTCCATGGGTTCCACATCACCAATATTTCTTTCTGACAGATATTGGCAAGTAATGAGAGCTTCTAGATTTCATTCTAAGTATTTTCACCAAGCTAAGATATGAGGTTAATTGATTAGTCTTAAACCTACATATAATCCTTGTTGGGGTATGACACCACACAGAGACCTTTATGTAATTGACAATAAGCTGTTTTTTTTTCTTCATCTCTCATTTCCAAGCATTGCTTCACTGCCAATGAGCATCCATAGACTTAACAAAGTTTCCTCGGTATCATACCAGCATGGCCCCACTTCCAACAAGCATATGTATCTCTGAAGGGTTTACTTACACTTCCCACACAATTAATAGTTCTTTTCAACTTTCTTATGATATTATGTCTTATTCACCCATCTAGATTTGTATATCATTTTTTCTTGTGCAAATAGGGTGTGAAGGAACTGGGGTGATATGAGAGTTTCTTATATATGCAAGCCTTGTCAAAACTTGTAGTCTGCATGGGTCTACGTTCTAAAGATATAACAGATTTATCATTTTAATGTTTAGTGAATGGAGCTCATAGATAATACCCAAAAGGGCACTTATAGGCTCATATCCTACTTCCATGTAGGCTCTAAAACTTATTGTGGGAGTAACACCATGAAAAAGAAGATACAAGATTTACTTTCATATTTTTTATTTTATTTTCTCCAATCCATAACTTGAGAATTTTATCAAGGTTGAAAATATTTTTTCATGTCTAGGTTTCCATTGTTTGACATTGACATCCTTATTCTTCACCACATTATAGAGAGTAGATTCTCCATTTCTAGGTATCTTTGAGACCGATATTGAGAGGAATTTGTACCTCCATCTTACATAGAAAATAATCTCTCTCTTCCAGCATAAAGAAAGAATCAACGGGGCTAAGTAAAATTTAAAACATGACAGTCTGTTTAGAATTTGCTCAGAAGGCATAAAAAAATTAAAAGTAGAACTATACAAAAGCATGTAAAAGAAAAGTGAAATTTCCTACAAGAAAAAAATTATGAAAATATATATAATATGTACAAGTCTTCATCACCCGAGGTGATTATGAAAAATACTTATTGAGGATTTGGACATTTATGGGGAGTTCATCAACCTCCCCTTCCAAGGTTTTGAGTTTGAAAGTCTCAGACCCATTTTTTTCATGAATTTGATATGGGCCAAGCCAGAGTTGTTGAAACTTAGTATGTTTCCCTTTAGTTTCATTGGATTTTCCCCACTTGAGCACTAAGTCTCCAACTTGAAAATCCTTTTTGGTGATAGATATTTTATCAAGCCAACATTTTACCAACTCTTAGTGTTGATCTAGCTTTCTTTTTGTGTTTTCCCTTTCTTCTTCCATATTGAGAAGAGTGTTCAATCTATGATGCATGACTGGACAATTTGTCTCTTGGGAAGGATAAGATAATTGTAGAGAAGGAAATAAAATATGAGTAGGAAAAATGGCCTCTTGTCCATACACCAAGAATAAAGGAGATTTCCTTAAGGATGTTTTAGGTGTCACCCTATCATTCCACAGGATATTTGGTAAAGCTAGAACCAACTTCTATGATGGTTAGTTACATTTATATTAAGGATTCATATCATATTTTGTTAGTAGAGTATGCCAGACCATTTCCCTAGGGGTAACAATTGGCTACATATTTTATTTTAATATTCTTTTCAAGATCATATTCAGTAAATTTTAAAGATGAAAATTATTTTGCATTATCAAATACCAAATACTAGGAAACCCCAACACTAGTAACGATGTGTGATTTAAGGAACGAAATCACATGGTTTTCAATTACCACTTTCATAGGTATTGCTTCTCCCCTACGTGTAAAGTAATTAGCAGTATTCAAAATATAAATTTGACTCTGAGATGAATTGTGATTGATTTCTCAAATTATGTCCAAACCCCACTATAGAAAAGGACTATCAGTTGAGATAGGTTGCAAAGGGAAGGTAGGATTATTCTCCCTCCCAACTGACTTCTGAAAAATTTCACATCTCCTAGCAAATGCATGGGATTCCTTGAACATTGTGGGCCAGTAATACCCTGCTCTGATAACTTTATGTGATGTGGTTTCCCCTCCAAAATGTCCTCCAGAAAAACCATCATGTAGTTCATGTAAAACCTTTTCTGCATCATATTTTTCAAGGCACCTCAATAGAGCACCATCATAATTCATTCTAAAAAGGATTCCATCAAAAAGATACTATTGCGCATATTTAATTCTAAGAGTTCTGATCTTTCTGGGTTCTAATTATTGGGGAGCACTACCATGGGTCAGAAATTATTTCAGTTCATAGAGCCATGATTTAGTAGGAACAAAGATGTAATAAATTTCATCTTCAATGAAAACTCCTTCATCATATAGTTTATCTTCATCATTCTATGTTCCTTTTTGCTATGTTGCAACCTTGTAGAGTCCGTTCCCCTCTAATATCTTAGAAGGTTTAATCTTAAGGTCATACTCCTACAAGGAAGTCATCTAATGGGTTTTTTTCTCACCTAAGTCTTTCTATACTAATAGATTTCTCACTGCAGAGTAAGGTACCACTACTTTGGTTATGGATTTGAGAAGGTAGGGCCCAAAGCGTTTGACTTCTACAAATAACACATATGTTTGTTTATCTACTTCAGGATAGTTACGCTCTTCCCATTTCAACCTTGAACTCATGAATGCAATTGGGAATTCATTCCCTTCATCATTCTTCTGAGTGAGAATAGTTCCAAATGTTGTGTCAAAAATGAATGTATACAAGATCAAATCTTTATTGAATTCAGGACTCAATAAGGCTGGGGATTTCGTTACTTCTTCCCTGATCTGAGTGAAATACTCTTTTTCCTTTGGACCCCATTTGAACTCAGCAGTTTTATTTATCATATTTTGCAGGGGCTTCACAATTTCAAAGAAACTGGGAACAAATCTATGCACAAAATTTATCTTTCCAAGGAAGGATTGCATAAAAATTTTGTTATGAGGAAATGCAATATTAGAGATCGCTTCTATTCGTTTTGGCTTTGTTATCGCACTAACTGTAGGTTGGGAAAATCCCAACCCAAACTACAAAAGTGGGACAACTATGAGAGTATCTACCCACTGTCAGCTTAGATAGACACTCCCCTCACTTTAGTGATGACGAAAATCACCATAAGGGGGGAATCTCGGTGACCCTAGGGGGATTGAGATGGAAAGTGAGGTGGTGGAAGGTGAAACCCCTATAGTTCGAATTAGGAAGAGGAAAGGGGCTTGGATAAGAGTCTTGTTGATAGGGGTAGGTTGTCAAAGTATAGTGTACCTGCAAAAGAGTGGTATACCTGCCCGAGATAAGACAAAATATGGATATACAAGCCAGATAATCAAAGGGACAAGCAAGTGAATTTTTTTGTCCTTTATTGCAGAAGTAAACAAGAATATATTTCAGCAAGTAAATGAATAAAATGGATGCAATATATATCACCAAAATTCAAGTAAATGATGCAAGAGGTTAAGGTAGAAATTATTAGTTTAACTCTAGTGAAATCGAACAAGACTTTAGTGAAAATAGAAGGTTGTTAGATGATATTATCAGCAAGTTATTATGACAGCCAAGTGGATGTAGAAAATTTTTCTAAAGTAGCAAAATCCAACCACCAAAATTAACAAGTAAACCACCCAAAAGATAGCCAACGTCAAGTAGTTTAATTATAGTAGCTTTCAAGCAAATTTCAAAGGTGGAATAGTGAGTAAAAAAAAGAGTTTGAGTGAGTTTTGTTGCAGCCCTAATGGCTGTAGTAGAAATTTTTAACAGAATCAAGAAATACCTATCCAATATAGATGCCCTAGGGGCTCAAGCAAGCTAATATCATATAGAATTGAATCCAGTTTAGACAAATGAAATACCTCCACAAAACATGTTTTCCAATGCAACGATTTTATTTCTCCAATGCAATTTCAGATTAGTTCTTTAATCTATTGGGTAATGGAATCTTGGTTGTAAGATTTAGATCCACTACTTCTCTAGGGGTGTAATCCCTTTTACTACCTAGAGCAAGAGAATCCAACAAAGGTAAGTCTAGGAGAGTGTAATCCCTTTTACTCCTCCTAGCAACCTTGTGAAAAATGACTTATCCAATAACAATTAAAATGAAATTGGTGTAGGGTGTATGATCTTATACTCCTCCAAGAGTTTTAGATTAGAATAGCATGAAAAAAGAAGGAATTACCAACAAAATGCAGAAAATTCCTTACCAATTCTACAAAATAGCAAGATAAAACCCTATATTACGAAGTAAATTCCATCCACATGCAAGAATAAGCCTCCAATAAAGGTAGAATATCACCCTAGCTCCAAAATAGACCAATAAGCATCCAAAAAAATTTACAAGGGAGAGAGATAGCTCAAATGCCCAAAGAGGGAAAAAATTTCAGCCAAGTATGTCTTCTCAAGTGAGAGAGCTATCTTAAAAATGAAATGAATTAGGTCTCTATTTATACAAGACCTCTAAAATTAGTTTGTCTGCATATCATTAGGGTAAAACAAAAAATAAGGAGGACAACCTCCTTTATTTTTCTCCTTTACAAATATAATTTTGATTTTACATATAAGTAACCCTAAAAAGATGGCATCATGCCCTAATTGGGTGACATTTTGGCACTTTTAGTAAATTGTTGAGCTTGGAGAGGAAGTTGTTGGGACTCCAAAGGCCATCCCTTCATGTACTAGGGTCTTCTCTCCATAAATGCATGCCAATTATTCATTAAGTCATTACCGCCATCATCAAACCATAGCCCCAAATCATGACGTGAAGCCCTAGAGAGAGGGATTTTTACCTTCCAAGGTCAAACATTGGGCAAAGGGGGGCTAGGTTTCATCCTTCAAGGTGACTCCTCACGCCTCCAAAGGCAATGTTCACCATCTAGTTTCTCCCATGGTGTGGGTCATGGCATCCAACCTGTGGGCTTCCTGGCCCAATGAAGGCCCAAGCTAGGCTTTTTGCTTCAAAATCGTCCATCAAACAAGGTCCTACAAAGACAAATGAATGCACCATCCAAGGGTCTCAAGTAAAATGTATCATGCCAAGTAAAATCACATTTAATACAAGAGCCACCTAAACATTTGCATCAAAACTACCTTTTCAAATTAAACAAATGTCAAAAGACCCTATGCAACTTTCCAAGTTTAGGCATGGGAGGATTGTCATGGTGACCTATTGGGTGAGTCATTCCTTAGGTCAGGGAGTGTTTCCTAGGTGGACCCTCTCCAACTCATGTAAAGAGTATGAAAAGGATGGGGGTAGAACTTATGGGCATGGGGTTCATGATATACAAGGGTTGTTATTGTCTCTATTATGGGTGCCTTTGTGGAGGTTGTGTTGCACCTTCATTTTCAATGCATCATTTTTCTAAGCCCATTTATTGTCATTAATTAATTAAAGTCCAAAAAAATTGGGTACTATAAGACATGGAAAGAAAAGAGTATCGCAACATCACTTGAAGCTATAGGTACACATAGTACCATATGTATGGAAAGAAAGGGACATTGCATAAGTGTACACACCTCAACAAGCGGGACATCTATATAATGTGAGTTTGCTTTTGTAGGTATTAAAATTATTTTAGGATAAATGTTTCATTATTCTCAAGACCTCTTTGGGTGAGCATCTATAAGGTTATGCCTTGGCTTTTATCTTTTTCCAGCTACACTCCCTCTGGGCCTTCAGCCCCTTCTTCCCACAAAATGAGGTACAATCCCTTCTTGGGTCAGTACACCCAAAAATACCAAAAGATGGGGGAACGAAAAGGATGAAGTGTGAAAAGTGACAAGTATGATCAGGAATGGTACGATGACTTATCAATGAAACCTCCCAGTAGAAAATATTTCCCCAAGGGTGACCACTTACTAGGGCACAATGTCAACCACCAAGATGAAACAGGGAAAAGAGAATAATTTCCAAGAAAGCGTTATATACTCAAAAGAAGCTTTAAATGAAACATACTCAAATGCCTCAAGTATTAAAGTGACAATTACCACAATACCTGACTTGTACCTCATGGAGAAAGACCCACTATCTTCTGAAAACAAGTTGATGTGGTGAATGCCATCATGATGAACCAGAGAAGTATGATGGTGAAGCGGGTATTCATCTATGTAAGTGGAAATAACAATTCAATCCATCCCTCGGCACTCCATGTATGCAACCTGAGGGCCTTGAGACATCATCTCCTTAGTTATCCCTAGAAATGGGGGATACTAGGCTCTATCATTATTCCTTCTTTGGAAACAACAAACCCTAGGAGCTTTCCTTCATCTACAACAAAGATGGATTTCTGAGTATTGAGAGAGATTCCATACCTTCTACATCTTTCAAAAATATTCCTTAAGTGATGGACATGCTCTCTTCTATTTTTAGAAAACACAGGGACATCATCAAGATACACTATAATATATTTACTAGTTATCCCTCTGAATTCTATATCCATATCTCTTTGAAAAGTGGCTCCATCATTGATCAAACCAAAAGGCATCTTCCCATATGTGTATGTTCCCCATTTCATTCTAAAATTTGTTTCCAACTGATCATCATGGGATTAACATAAGACTTGATTATATCCTAAAAAACCATCCAAGAGTGATAGCATTTCAAATCCGAATACACACTGCAAAATATGCTCCATAGGAGGAACATGGTAGTTTTATTTTTGTGAGGCTCTGTTCAAATTTTTGAAGTCTACATAGAGTCTAATATCATCATTTTTCTTTTTGACATGGACTATATTGGTTATCCATTGTGTATTCCTAACAGGGAAGATAATCTTGGCATCCAACAATTTATTCAATTATGTTGGAGATATTACACACTCACCTAGAATTATTTTCCTAAGTTTGATAGTCCAATGTTGAGAACGCTTCCTTAGATGATAATATTCTCTATAGAGAATATTCCCCTACAATATAGGGTGATTCTCTTCAGTTCAGATTTAGTTACACTCAGTTATACTAGTGGAATTCACTCATTCAAGGAAACCTCGGTTTTACCACTAGCAGTTGCATGTGTTTCTCTCACTTCCACACGTGTGACTCAGTGAAATGATGATTGCATGGATCAATTAACTAGGACTAGGTGGAAGTTCACTCTAGTGTCTGTCAGTGAGTGTCTATATCTCTCCAGATCACTACTATGGTGAATTATTTACTCATTCATCCTATATCTATTGTAAATTATTCACTCTTTGTATGTGGAATACGGTTAATACAATTTCTCATTCTTTCACTCCAATTTTTCTCTCTTCTCCTCACCTTTGCAAGTTGTGTATGTTCTTTTTCTAGCTAGATATTCTTTGTAGGTATTCACCACATATTACATGGTATTAGATCCTATGGGCTACTAGGAAGAAGGCACACCAACACTTTATTTGTAGGTACTGAAGATTGAAGAATGCAGGAAGAATGGAATTTCCACCATCTGCAATTCTAACACTGTATAACTATTTGGAGTGGAAGCCAAAGGTTCTACTTCTTCTCAGAAGTATAGGCTTATACCAAGTAACCATGGAAATGGAAGTAGAGATTGATTCTACCGATAATAAAAATGACTTTATCAATAAACAAGATATCGCCATAGGATGTATCTTCTGGTCTATTTCTCCTAAAATTATCCACCAAGTATATGACGGATCACGAGACTCAATTCCAAATGAACTATGGAACATATTAGAGGTTATATTTGGCAATAAAGAAGATTGTGAATATTTCATGTAGGATATTGAAAATATAGATCCAGAAGAGAAGCCATCAAAAGATCAAGCCTCTTATACTGAAGAGTCTTCTACACAAGTATTTGCACAAATTTTTGTTCCATCAATTGTAGATGATGTCTACTCCATTTGAGATTTTTTTTCTAAATTTCATGCGGAATATATCATGCATATTGCATCTCAAGAGTCACATCCAGACACTTTTTCATGCACCATGCATGCATCTCAAGATCCACATGCACGTGCCATGCATGCATCTCAGGATCCAAAAAGGGGGTCGCGCACATCATATTCAATTTTGAAAAAAAATAAAAAATAAAATAATTAATAATAATAATAATCCGATGTGAAGTTTGGGAATTGAAAATGTCACAATCAGCAAAATTTGGTTTTCACCATGTCTTACAAATTCTCCTTCAAATTTTGGTTTTCACGACATCTTACAAATTCTCTGTTCACCGGAGGCTCTAGATTTGGATGCATCTTCCTCAACTTCTACTAAAAGGTATTTGTTTATTTCTTCATGGGTATGATATGTCATATGATTTTAGTATCAAAGGTTTTTAGATCATCGTATGTCCATGAAAACATATCTTTATATTCTCTGAAAAGATTGATGAACACATGTTTTCCCCTTGAGAGTGGTTGGTACCAAGGTTGACAGTTTGAGGTTTGTTGTATGTTCCCAGATTAATCACTTCGTATTCCATGAATGAACTGTTAGTTTTTCAGTTGATGACTTTATTGAATTTATCTTTTAGGTCACATAACTTTGTAAGTCTCACCACAAGTCTAGGTATGACATTGTTTGAATCATGTCTACCCTCAATTGATTGTTTTGTAGGAACTTCAATTTGACAGTTCAAATCTTGGTCATGTTGGAGTTCATCAATGGATGAATCTCTAAAAGTGTCTTTCATATGTAAGAAATTGATGATCTACTAATCATCTTCAAAAACCCTCCAATTTGTTATATTCTCAAATATTGAGGGCATGTATAATAATTACATAGAAAAAGTATCTGGAATTAATCCATCTGATGGACTTAATTTGGAAGCAACATTAGCTAATAGATATGCATCATAATTCAAAGAACGAGGAATAGGGTTGATATTAAAAGAATCAAATTTCTTAACCAAAACCCATACCTCTTGATGGTAGTGTTTTAGATGACTAGAAATGCAATGTATAATATTTCGTACCTATCTTGTGACAATTTTAGAGTCACCAAACACTTTTAACAGTTTAACTTTCAGATCAACTCCCTTTCTTAACTCATGAATTTGGGATTCATATTTCATTGTATTATTTGTGCATTGGAATTCAAGTCTATAGGCTATCAATTTTTTCTTACCTTTATGATCCTTGAGAATGCAACCAGCACCTGCACCCTCATTAGAATAAGATCCATCAAAGAACAGATTCCACATATCAGTATTTACATCGGAATTAGTTTCTACATCTAAGTTAGTCTTTACATATAGGATAGTATGTACACCAGAATTAGTATTTACAACTAGATTTATATGTACATCAGATTTAGTATCTTCCCTACCTACTATATTACAATCAATCTCAACAATTTGAGTGCAATGAAGGATTTCAGATTGCATATGTGAGTTTTCATGTGGAGATATTTCAGCGGTGAAATCTCCAAAGAAGGTGTCCAAGCTGTAATTACCCATAATTGAGTGATTGAACATTATTGACTCATTTGAATCATTAATATATGTGACAACATGCTTCATGTATCTCTCCCTATGTACCCTTATCTAGTTCTATTTTTCATTATAGGGAAACCATAGATGAGACCACTCAGTGGAAAAATATCCATTTAAAAGTGCAGATCGGACTCTACTCAATACGAGTCCATATGTTTCGGGAATGTCTACAAAAATGATATTTATTGTTTGATGAACCTTTGGATTGGAATCCAGTCTTATCAAGACATTCTTGAATTCTCCCATAACCTTAACACTTGATCTATTCAACTGTATGATCTGAATATTATATTTCTTAGGTTTAACATTCAATTTTTGATAGACAATATATGGAATTACATTAAAAGAGGCACTTGAATCAACCATACAATTGTGCACGTCCCTATTGAAAATTTCAAAGGTCAATAAGAAAGGGGGAGTGGTATAATTTGACCTTTTTCTAGTTAGAGAAGCATTGATAAAAGATTTCTTTTTAACAGCCTTTTTCCCCAAAATCTATATTCTTGATAGATTTATCCTTTTTCTTTGTTTCTCCCACATTGGTGTCATTTCTTTTGCTCGAAGGTGATCCCAACAAAGTCTTAGTAAAAAAATTATGTATTTGAGGTAACTTCGTAAGCTCAAAAAAAGAAATGGTGGCTTTATACTTCTTCAAGTATTCCACAAAGTCATATTCAAGGTTATTCAAAATAAGTGCAGGTGAGGATTCAGTGCCAGTGGAAGTGGATTTCTGAGTTGTTGATGTCTTCTGATCAAGTTCAAGATTGGAAGGAGAATATGATGTTGAAGCTTTTCTTTTACTCCTAGTGTTGTAGGAATTTTGAGACATATGGATTTATTCAACATATTCATCTTCATATTCTCCATGTAATTTGAGAGAAAGATCCCATAATGATTTGACTTCTTGTCTCGAGGATTCTTCTATACATTCATATTGATCTTATTTTCTTCTTCCTCTTCTCCCTCTTCTTTAGCCTTCCCATATGTGGATAATTCACTTGCAGAGGTTAAGGATTTGAAAATATTAAGGAATTCCTCCATGTTAATACCCTCTATAGGTGGAGTGGTCTTAGTTGTAGGAGAGGTACTCTTCTTAGAAGGAAATTTGAAAATTTTCTTAGTATTTGATACCTTCTCCAACTTTCCTCTTCATATCAACAATTTCATTTGAGATCTTATTTATAATCCTTTGCAGGCTCTCCATATCCATGGCATCTTGGTATTTTTTTATCAGTGGGAGGTTTAATTAAAAGCAACTTCGTTTTGTTGGATTTATCTTTGTCAAGGTATGATCCAAGGTTACCTTTTAATCTTAGCATGCATTTTTCCACTTTTATGGCTTCTTTAAATATGTCTTCCAAAGTGTATTTTTCATTTCTATTTACAAACATGGCCATTGAGATTGGTAGAGATGAAGTATAGAATTCAATTAACACATAATTAGTAGGTTTAGAAGTAGCTGGGATATTGTTTATCAATGATAGAAATATCTGGTTAAAGTCTTTAACTTTTTCCTTAGCATCCATTTTTATTCTAGAGAGTTTTTATTATTGAGGGTATGTGTTAAAGAGAAATATCTAGTAGATGCCTTACCTTCAAAGTTGTATGGAAATAATATACATACAACACCTTCATGCTCTGTGTTCATCAATCTTACTACAAGCATACAAATTTTAATATGATCTTTTGTTGAATCTTTCTTTTCAGGATCAACCTTAGGTAGAAACTTCTCAGGATGCTTGTGCAAAGGATGATTTCCTCCAAGGACAAAAACAACATCCTGAGAAAGCTAGGGTTAATTTTCAGGTTGATTGGCATTTACCCCAGCCATGCCTCTATTACTTCTTGAAGGTTCCTCCTCTAATGATTCACTTTCAGAGTGATCTATGCGGGTATCTGTGGGAGAATCATGTGGACTAGGTGGTTGAACGAAACCAAGGGATAAGTAATATTTGAAGTTAAGCTCGAAAGGGTCAGTTACTCCTCTAAAAAAGTTAGTAAGCTGATAATTAGGGGATCCAATGATTGGGATACCACCTTCTATTGGAGAAATTACAATGGTTGGCTCTTCAGGAAAAAATAGTATTTTTCTCTCATTTAGCGGGTACTCAAACATTTCGTGTCTGATGTTTATTTTGGCGGCTCAAATTAGGACATGATATTGATGCAACAACTAGTCGATTTCAGTAGTGTTATATTGGGAAAATGTAGGGTTGTGGGATTGGATTTGTACGTACTCGGTTGATCTGAAAGTTGAGCAAGTGTACGTACTAGAGTCGGATGGGGATTGAGGGTTTGCTTAAGTTCTGTAATATGAGGTTCACTTCAATGAGAATGGTTTCTATGAAGATTAGAATGGGTAGGGTTTCACAAATATTTTATATACATTCATCTTGATGACCCTCCTTCTAGCGCCAATTCCGTTGATGGGTCCAAGTGGCCTCTCAAGAAGGTAAGGGAAAATTCCATATGGAAGGTCCCAATTATACCTTCTCTTCTTTGGGATGGAACTTTCTTACTAATATGTGGTTTGGTTTCCACTTAATATTTTTAGATTACAAAAACAAGGACAAATCGTCCTCCAAAGCATTCTTGTTAAAATTGAATTAAACTACTTAAAACATAATTAAAATTAACCATTCTAGTATAATTCTACACTATCCTAATAAGGAGAAATCTTAAGAACATAGACACAATATGAATTGTATCACTGAATTCAGAAATAGTTCATAGCAATCAATAATATCTTAAGACAATAAAGCTACAGATTAAATCACAACAGTTGTAGATTACACCTACAATATTATCCCTGTATTGATTAGAAACCATAAATGCATAAGTATCTCAAATAACATGCATAGAAATATTTCATATGATAATCATTCAATAAACTCTTGCAACAAAGGAATGTGTAGAATAGTCCCATACACAATTGTAAACATTTATTATTCCAAAAACACTTTCTGCTATTTATTTTCTCAGGGATAATAATACCATTCGATCATACGATGGGAAAAAGTCCCCCACTCTTCTAGGGAGCTCTCTTTATAAAACAAGAGAGTCTCTTTACATTTTGTAATTGTCATCATGTTATATGATATTTACACCTCATTGTTTCAACTTCTCCTATTCTATATACAATTAGAATACAACGAAGAAATAGAAACTATACAAAAATTAGGAAGCTTTATTTCAGGCTAAATCTTCTACATATGTCATCTATGAGTTTTATGCCTTGTTGATTTCTTCTAGTTTGCTTAGCTCCATCTTTTCTAGTTCTATCTCTCCATCACACACTTTGTCTACAAGTTCTATTTTCAAGTCTCTGTGTATTTTATTCACAAAATCATTTGCATCTACATCTTGTTTGATCAGTTGTACTAAGTATTTGTTCAATATGTATTTTTTTACTTTTGTTAGTTGCTCAATAGCATGTTTACTATTATCTATATTATCTCCCATGTTTTTTATTCTCAACTTGTTGGGTCCTGCTTGAGAGAAAACCTCATTGACTGATATTTTGAATTGCTCTAACAACTCATCAGCAAAGTTCCACATCTTGGCACATGCTTTGTTAAAGAGGCTTATGGTTTCTTTAACATATTGACATGAATTCTTCAAGCCATCCATCAACATTTGAGTCTTCCTCTATTCTTTCTTAGTGAATCTAAATAGATTTGCATGGGTATCTTCATGTATCGCTTGTCAATAAATTATTCTATCAAATGCATGTGTTGTCTATGTGTACTGGCCTTTTAGTTCATCTAGCTGATTAGATAGGCTGAAGATTTTGTCCTAGTAATATTGGATCCAATTCCGTTAGATGAAAATTTTTCTCTATGCTTCTCTTAACTCTTCATTAACCTTGCTAGCTTATTCATTCACACTTTCCAGTGGATGTGCCCCCTGCTTGATTTCTTTCAAATATTTCTTAAGCCTTTTATGTTTCTCTCCATATATAAATAACCTTCAACTTTCGTTGCTCAAAAAGATCAATTTATCTCTAGTGCTTTGTTCTTGTTCTTTCCATTTCTTGTGAATGTGACCTTTTCAGAGTCTCTAATTATTCTCTATGAAATTATTCAGTGTCAGTAGCTTGCTACTTAAAATCATCCTCCAAATTATTTTTTTGGAGCTTCATTTGCTTCTCCAACTCTGCTAGTTTTTCCACATAAATGTCTAGTGTAGCACTTAAATAGAAAGCAAAGACTGATTTTTCCTCTGCAAATGCACTCAGGGTTGGTGCTATATCTATGGCGTTGACTTGAGGGTTTGGTTCCAACTTCCATGAAAATACTTTATCTGGTGGTCCTTTGGTGGAAGTGTTTTCATTCCTTTTTCTTTTGGTTGATCTTTTCTCAATTCCTCTTTTTGAGTTGTTGTGAAAGTATTCTCCTATACCTACTACAACATCATAAAAATATATCAATTGAAAAGAATATGAGAAACCCCTTGGTATTGTGCTCAATGGTGTACCAGCATTGATAGGTGAGTTCAACAGTGTAATCCCCTTAACAGTACTAGGGTTGGCCTCTTTACTTTTATCTGTTTTTCTTTTCTTTTGTCTTTCAGTTTCTCCCAACTCTTATTTTAGTCTTTCTTTCTTATTCATCCTTATTTTGTTCTTATTCCTCTTTTTTCCTCTCTTCCTCCTTTTTCTTCTATTATTCTTCTATAGCTTTTCATGTTGCTTCTTCCTTTTTCCTCTTTTGTTTTTCTTCATTATTCTTTTTCTTTTCTTCATCCTTCTTCTTCATTTCTTCTTTTGTAGCCTTTTGGGCTGCTTCTTTTTCTTTCCTCTTTTCATCCAACTCTCTCCTTTTCTTTTCCTCTATGTTTTCATTTTCCTTTTCTTCTATTGTCTTCCTCTTTGATTCTTCTTTTTCCTTTAGCTTTCTGATGTTATCCTCTTTTTGTTTATCATCTTCTCATTTTTGTTTCTCCCTTAGTTTAAACCTTTATTCTACCTCCATATCTCTCTTATACATTTCTTCTTCTTTGATTTCTTGTTCTTTATTTCTTTCCTCTTCTTTCTCCATCTCAATCACCATCAATAGTTCCCACTAGTCTTTGGTTATATTCCTTCTTTCATCTTCCTCTACCTATAACTTTTATTTACCTGGTTCATCATGAATCTTATTTAATGCCTCTTCAAAAAATAAGGCTCCTTGGATAATATCTTCTAAATTATTTGCAACATGCACAAAAGAGTGTATTAACCCCATATATTTAACATGATCTCTTATAATACCTTTCAGATCATGTCTCCTAGTTTCTCTTGTCCATAAACATACTTCTTTTAGGATTGTATCTTCTTTTCTATCATGAGGGATGTTCAGTAGGGTGAACCTTCCTACTTTCATGGGAAACCTAGGCCAAATTGTTTTGGAACTTGCAGCTAAAAATGAAGTTATCCCTTCATCCATTGTTTGATAAGAAATCTCCCTTTCGAGTAGCTTTCCAGCGATGTATTTGGGGGCCTCTACACAACCAAATATTATTATATAGGTATAATGGTTGCCCATACACCAACCCCCTATGTATTTAAGGGATTCAATGGCTCCTTGAGATAATCTATGAGGATGTTAGTTGAATACGACAGAAAATAATGGTGCCAAGAAAAGGTCACATATATCATATAGATACTTTTTATAATTATTGTCCCACAATTCAGAGCAATATACATGGATAGGAGGTAATATATGGTTCTAGTCTCATTCCATAGCAGGAACATGTATGGAAGAGCAAACACCATCTATCAAATATGAGGGCATGTAAAAACCTAGTTTTTTTCAGTTTTAGGGATTCTTTAGCATTTCGAAAATGTTGAACAAATGGATATGTTCCCAGTTGAATACCTTTCCTACCTCGGATACACAGTATACCAATGGTGTCCACTCCAACCTAAAATGTGTGCAGATATCTTTACTATACATCCTACAGATCATCGACACCAACAACTGGTAGGGTTTCTTGAATTATTGTATTAGGTACAATATGCTATCTTTATGAGCGAATTCCTTTTCTTCATTCCACCATTATTCTACTAATTGAACCATGTCGTGGTGGTCTTCTCTAAATCTATATAGGAATTTCTTATTCATGTAGGAATTACGATCTTGCAGGTGATATATGGCATGAATATCAGTTGGCTTCAATGAGGCTATTGGGGCTTTAAGCTCATTGGATGCAATCTTTCATATGTTATTAGAAAGACAAAATCTCATAAATATGTGTTTCTAGGAAGACCTGTATTGGATAAAATATTTTCGATGATGTTTTTTGGGATAGCACAATCAAAAGAATATTTTTGGAGATACGTGATCGAAATCATGGAATTTGAGAGAGATTATTTGGAAAGAATTACATTGGAAAGAGAACGAGCAATTAGCTAGTCGGGGTTCGATCTTGAGAAGAGCGTCGACATGGGATTGGAAAATGGACAATGGTATACTTGGTTTATATGTATTTTTTTTAATAAAACCTTTGTAACTAACTTTCAGGGTGATATAATATAAGTGCAAAAAAGGTAAGCACGCAGGAAGAGTTTAAAAGGAAAAATTAATCATTAGGAAATACTTACGATATAGTCTATAGGGAGAAAACTCTTCATAAAATTTGGGTCGGAAGTAATACAAGAAACTTATGTGCAAGAAAAACCTGAAAAAGAATCCTCGACCAAATATTTGGTTACTGGTCTTGGGAAGAGTGTTAAGACAAGCTTAACCAAAGCAAAGAATAGAAAGGAGTTGGCAATGTTTTAAATTACATAAAGAAATCTATTAAACTAGTCGCAAACCAAAACCTTCGAAACGATAAAAAATAAAAATTAAGGTTAAGCCTGTGGGAGGAATTAAGTGGAAGAAATTATCACTGTGAAACCTTACGAAACAGACCTTTTGGAAGAGTAATATCGAAAGAATTTCATCGGAAAGATCTAGTAATTTTCAACATTCCTAGAAAAATGACTCCGAAAAGGGTCATCTGATAGGATTTCGGTAGAACCTCTTTTCAAAAGAAACTTTCATAAGTGTATTTCGTCATTCCAATGGAGGAAAAGCCAAGGAAGATATTCTGATAGTCTTTCGGGCATCAAATTTCAAAAAATTCTTATGACAAAGACAAAAAAAACTTTATGATGGCATGAATCTTACATATTGGACCTGATAGGCTTCCGGATTGTTATGAATTGTTAAGGTACCCGATGTAATGTAATATGCAGAAACAAAAATATTCAACAAATACTAATGGAACAATAGAATATTGAGAATAGAAATACCAATAATAATACCTTTATTGAAAGAAAACATTGTTCACTTGCCTCTTCGAGGGGGTAATCTCCAACATAGCAGAGCTCAATTACAATAAATCCCAAGACAAAACTTTATCATGCCTCCTACTCTTATTTGTACTAATTCTATCTTCTAAAGAACATTCTAGAGGAAGATCTTTCTAGAACTAGAAGCTTCTACCAGGTCTTCTTACATTGACTTGTTTTCATTTATTAAATCGGCCTTATTAACTAATATCAGCCCTTATTACATGGGAAATATATTATTCTATCTATGTGAGGGGTTAGGGAGGTTAAGTACCTAACATGCCCTCCCCCTTAAAAAAGAGCCTTGTCCTCAAGGCTTAATATGGGGAAATTGCTACAGAATGGTAGTCGGCTCTCAAGTGGCATCTTATGGTGGAGTATTCTTCCATTGAACTAATACTTCCTAGATAATGTGATGGAGAAGACGACGTTCACACTAGTCCAATATTGCTTCTAGATACAACCAAATGGAACCTTCTTCATCCAACTATGGTAGACCATTCTAGGTGTGGCACTTGGTGCACATCACTTTCTTCAGGAATGAGACACGAAAAATAGGATGTAGCGTGGAGTGACTGGGCAAAGCTAAATGATAGGCCACTAGCCC
>SNQJ01S0087030.1:8521-31784 GCA_010110895.2 Picea sitchensis | reverse complement strand
TTTTTTTTTTTTTTTTGGATCGCCACAGTCAAACTATAGAGAAAGTCATATTTTGACAATGGAATGTGTAACTCTCTAAAATACCTTTCCAACAGGCTATCATGCACCTAAAACATAGTTCGTATGCAAAATTTACGACCACGGGAAGTTGAGGTACCAACTTACCCATAGGGCCCACATGAATTTTGACGTTTCACCTCCTAGAGTTAGGTTTTTTGATATATAGGGTTTTTGAATTCATGAGTAATATCAAAAAGGCCTCTAGAGCCTCATTGCAATTCATTCTTCTCAGATGGATGCATGTAGCAGTCACATCTCTTCTCAGAGATAACTACCACCATTCGAGCAAGTGTTCCAGTTCTGCAGTTTTACAGTTTCAGCCTATTTCATTATTCAATGGAAGATATTGTTTACTGGATATTTGTGTTATTCTTCATATCTCCATGTTTATTGTATTCAGTCTATTAATCAGTTCATTCCACTCCTCAATTCAGATCAGGATCCATTGTAAGGGAACCATGTCGTGAAAATATTGACGATATTATCTCCACCTTGGATCTTGTGGGCATTAAACCTTCAAAATATCTATACAACTGGTCCAATCAAAGGTTGGGCTTGGACACATTGCTGTGAAGCTAGAACACTTTCTTGTGAATATCTCCTTCCTGGTCGAGCCCCCCCACAAATTTTCTCCCACATACTCTCTTGGTCGGGCTTTGATCATAGGACTATCTCCCTTATTTTCTAAGTGATTAAAGAATGGGGTCCTATCCATTTTCATTTCAATCCCCTTTATCTAAGCAATCCCTTGTTTATGCCCCTAGTCTATTCCATCTAGTGCCATTGGGTGGTTGGGTCCCCTATTTGCATTTGGGAGCAAAAGCTCATTACGCTAAAAATGCACTAAAGGATTGGGTTAAGTTTACGTTTAACTCATCGCAGTTATAAATACAACAGTATTAGAAAATGAGAGAGCACGCAGAGCTTGCACACAACACACAAATAGATATTTCATTAATTAAACATTGAGTTACATATATAGGAATCTAGATCCGTATAATGTGGATCTAAATAGCTAACTAAGGAATACTAACAAACCCAATCCCAAACTAAGTAAGCATAATCCTAACACCCTCCCTTAATGCTTACTTTACAAATTACAATAATACTTAATCACAATTACAACAAAATTACAACACTTGATCTTTCGTCTCTTTGTCTGATCTGGTCTTCCTCAGCTATTTAAACTCACTCTGCAATCACCCGGTTTTCGCTCTTTCTTCTCCACACATTCGAGCTTCCCACTGACACATTTAAAGTCAAAACGCTTCTGACCATCTTTGATACTCTTTGTAAAACTGACGCTTCTCAACCTCCCGAAGGACAATCTCGATACTGAACCATTTTATGGATACACTTCCATCTGTGAAATCCCCCCGAAGAACAAATTTCGACAATTATACAGGACAACGATCTAGGTACAAAATGTTTTCAACTGTCGATTTCACAACTGACCTCTTAACACAAAATAACCTGTACTAATGCTCCCGGAGCACGATGGGTCACATCAGCTTATAACAAACTTAGACATAATTAAATTAGTGATATGTTCTCACGCCGTGGAAAACCACCAATTTAAAATTATCCTAATCTGTTCTATAATTTTGGTTCTTTAAAATTTACACAACACTCCAAACACAAATAACCAACAAAACAACTAATTCGACTGTAGTTACAATGGATATGGCACAACGGTCTTCAAGATGAACTTTGAAACCTGGATGAAGAGAAAATTCTGCAACACGCAATTTATGATCTGCAAGTTTTAATAGTTCAGAAAATTTATACAGCAACTCCATATCCTCCTCCATCAGGTCAGCTCTTCAATAGTGTCCTCCTTGACAGCGCTCAACTCCGTTTATCTCCCAACATCATTGCAATTCCAATCAGCGCAGGACGATGGGTGGCTCTTCGGCCAACATAGATCGACTGAATGACACGCAGATGGGCAGAGGGGTGATCTGCAGAGATTGCAGCGGGTTGGACACAGCGGTCAGTGTACTGGTGGTTAAACAGATCTCCTATGTGGATGTGCAGCTCCTCCCAGCAGTCGGCAAACTGAATAAAACAATACACAAATAAATACCACACACAAAAACCTACTCCTACAACTCATTAAACCACGACTCTCACATCATCTTGGGCACTCCCGTGAGGGATTAAGCCCAGCCAGGCTCTGATACCATATTAGAAAATGAGAGAGCACGCAGAGCTTGCACACAACACAAAAACAAATATTTCATTAATTAAACATTGAGTTACATATATAGGAATCTAAATCCGTATAATTTGGATCTAAATAGCTAACTAAGGAATACTAACAAACCCAATCCCAAACTAAGTAAGCATAATCCTAACAAACAGTTCCAAGAACAATTGGGTAGGGTGTTTGACAGGCTGGAGAAAGGGTCGGTTACCCCTGTATTACTGAAGGAAGAGGAAACATTATACAAGAAACCCCAATCATCCCTTAAAAAGGAGGATGAAACATGGATATTACAATCCTGGAGATTATGGCTTCAAGTAGGGGATAGTAACATCTCTTTCTTCCATAGACAATGCAAGTAATATAGCGGGAATAAAATGTGGAGGAGATGACATTGGAATATGGAAATACTATTACCTCATTCAAGGACATAAAGAGAGAAACCTTCTTCCACCACAAGACCTTGTACATTGAATTCGAGCAAGTGGATATCAATCTAAGGGACCAGTCTCTGTCCTATATCCCCCATATGATCTAGGAAGAATAAAATATAGAGCTTACAAAGAAGGTAACAAAGGGGGAAAATTTAGAAGCAATCCTGCAATTTGACGAGACAAAGCCCGAGGGAAAAATGGCTTCACAACCCATTCCTACAAAAAATGTTGGTCTCTAATAAAGTTTGACCTGATTATAATGATTCAGAATGTCTAGAAATCAACAAGAATTGGGGGTGCAACAAATTCAACATTCCTAGATTTAATTCCTAAAGAAAGGAATGATACCTCTTTTTCTAGATTCATGCCCATTTCCCTTTGCAATGTATCCTACAATAGTATGTCCAAAATCATTGCCAACATGCTTTAGAAGGTCCTTCATAAACCTATTTCTCCTAATCAAGGAGGATTTATGGAAAAAAAGACAAATTTGGGACAATATTTTCTTGGTCTAGGAAGAAATTCATTCCAACAAGGGTAGAGGGTAGAAAGGAATGGTAATACATATCGACATGGAAAATGATTTCGATCGAGTCTGGAACAGTTTCCTCCTAGTAGTATTGAACAAATTTGGTTTCAGTCCACCCTTTAGTCGATGGATCAAAGACTGTATAAGAAACCCTTGGATCACCCCCTAATCAATGGAAGTCATAGAAGTTTCTTTAAAGCCTCTAGAGGGATTAGACAAGGATTCCCATTGTACCCCCTTCTGTATATTCTAATGGTAGAATATTTAGGAAGAAGACTGGAGCATGAGAGAAGGAATGGGAACATCCTTGGACTCCAAATTGTGCAAGGTGTCAGAAGGATAAATCACTCTCAGTTTGCAGACGACATCCTCCTTCTTGGGGGGGCCCTCTTCAATCATGACTAAGTGTTTCAAAAATATTTTAGACCAAATTTAATTGTTTCATGGGGTCTTGTCAATAAAAATAAGTGCCGCATTTATGCTTGGAACATCATTGATCACTCTCTTGCTGTCATCACTGGGATCCTTCAATTATTTGTTGGAAAATTGAGTATTGATGGTTCATATTACATATCTTGGGTTTAATCGATCAAGAAGTTGACCTATATCTGGATACAGTCAGTTGGGCGATCGACCAAAACACTACACTATTCGGTCAAGTAGTCAACGTGTTTGTTGATCGTATAATCAACCAACAATGAAATATCATTGAGTGGTGGATCGACCAACCCAAAAATTGACTATGATTTGGACATGTAGGAGTTTAGGTCAAGCATCCTTGTCAAGACGACTCGACAAAGCGGATTTGGTAGGGTTAACTCTAACAACTAACAATTGCATGTTGACAATATATTCCATATTCTAGGGAAGTTGGTTAGATATTGGGACTATAAAAGTAGACACCTTGGGTTATTATCAATCATGGACATTATGAAAAAGATCATCCAGATTAAGATGTGAAACATGCACTGGGATGTTATAATCATAGTGCACTCTGCTTAAGTGTTGTAACGATGTCTTTAGTTACCGCCCTTATATTCATTTTTTTTTGTTCCTCTTCAATTATCTACAAAACCATGTTCTTTGTTTCATGTCATGTTCTACCCTATTCCCCAACATGGTATCAGGCTGATGGTTTAAAACCTCGAACTGTTATCTGCAAATATTGATGAGTCAGGTATGTTGTGTGATTGACTATGGGATGGTGGTTTCCCGATTATAATTTATTGGAATAGACTAGTATGTTTAGATATTGAAGATGGATTCGAAGATTGATCCTGTTGTTTTGAATGGATCAAATGATGTAGTATGGGAACTAGATATGGAAACCCTACTAAAGAGAAAATGACTGTGGTAGTATTTGAAGGTGGAGATTCCAGATCTAATAGATGATCAAACAAATTTCGTGGTTGATGGAAAGAAGGATGAGGCTATAGAAGTCATTATGACCTACATCTCATGGGAGATTCATTTTTACCTAAGTGGAATTGACTGTCCTCATCAAGTTTGGAAGAAGATGATTTTTTTGATTGACTGAGTTGATGAGAGCCACTTCATGTAGTTGGAGAAAGAGTTGATCTCTATCGATCCTCATTCCTTTGAAAGAATGGAGGTGTATTTGGTGCTTTTCAAGGAACTCCAGTTTAAATTAGGAAAATGTGGAAATAATTATCAGAAGAAGGATGAACAACTCATTGAGATGGTCCTGATGAACTTGAGAACACCGTTTGATGTGTTCATGTTGACTTTACGAACCAACTGGAAATCACACAAGGAATACAGTAAGGATTGCACCTTTGAATATTTATGTGGTATTTTAATTACTGATCAACATATATTTCTTGGAGAAGGAAAGATTGGTGGTAAACACCAGGCTACTTGTTCAGATGGATGTGAAGATCAGTGATTTTCTTCATGGAGACCTATCTAAATAAATTTTCATGGAACAACCACCTGGTTTTGTGATAGATTCAAACTTGTTTTGTCGACTCAAGAAGTTGCTTTGTGGTTTAAATCAAGCTACTTGATCATGGTATGCTAATATCAACAATTTCTTTCTTCGACTTGGTTTCAAATAGTGTGAATCTGATCACAACTTGTATGTTCTCCACACCAATGGAGACACTTTGATTGTTGTTGTATATGTAGATGATTTACTTATTACTGGAAATAATAATGATCTCATCCTTAGATTGAAGAAACAACTTGATGACTCCTTTGACATGGCATATCTTGGTACTTTGCATTATTTTTTGGGTCTTCAAGTATTAGCACTTTGTGATGGATTTTTCATTTCTTAGTCTAAATATGTGATGGATCTGTTGACATATTTTAACATGGATGATTGCCATTTTTTTTCTACTCTTTTTTAGTTTTGACTAAATCTTAGCAAAACATACCAAACACACGCAGTCAATGCTACCCTCTATTGACAATTGGTTGCGAGTCTTATTTATCTTACTCATAGTCAACCTGACATTTCCTTTGTTGTTAGGGTGGTTTCTCAGTTTATGCAAGACCCTAAACAAATCCATTGGAAAGAAGTCAAACAAATAGTTCACTATCTCAATGGTACCACTCATTTTGGTATCAAGTATTGTCAAAGTTTAGATTCGCTAGTTGGATACACCGACTCCAACTGGGCTGGTGACAATGATGATCAAAATTCCACTTCTGGCTATGTGTTTCACTATGGCATTGGACCTTTGGTGTGGTTGTGAAAAAAACATAAGGTAGTTTCTTTGTTGACTACATAAGCATAATATCATGGTGATGTTCAATTAGGTACTTAAGTAGTATGTATTCACCAAATTTTGGGAGAGCTTGTCCTTCATGTTCATACCTCAACTACTGAATCTATTATGAGAACCAGAGTGGTATATAGGCTACTGAAAATCCTATTGCTCACAGTAAGATGAAGCATGTTGAGATCCATGCTCACTGTTTGGGACAATTGGTTTATGAGAACATGGTCTCAATTGAATATTACATAACATAATATTAGGTTGCTAATATCTTCACCAAACCTTTAGTTGAAGCCAGATTTATCAAGCTCCACATGATACATGAGCTTCGGGAAACTACAATTATGAGAGGGTGTCATGGTGCTATAATTTCACCTCCTGAATATCCATAGATGTGTGCTGATGGGGGGTATTGGAAAATCAATCATTTATGGTTCATCACACATCTCCTAGGATCAATCATTCGAGAGGTTGACCTACATATGGATACTTTTGATTGGGCGATTGACCAACTCACTACACCAGTTAGTTGAGTAGTCGATATTCCTGTTGGTCGGACAATCGACCAAAAATCAAAGATAGTCGGGTGGAAGACCCCCACTCTCCTAGGACCAGACCTTGATTCCCTTGCAAGAATGGCTTTCAACTTAGCAAAAAAATACTCTCTTTGAAATTTATAGCTGGTATAGTTCCTCTAGGCTTTTTATTGGGTGTAATCTTTGGGAGACCCCAGAGTACCTCAAGGATTTGGTTGGGAGGCTACTCTCTTATCTATATGGCTTGGCTCCCAGGAACATGGAGGATCAATATGAAATGGGATGGGGAGATCATGAGCTCTCCGTTAGAAAAGGATATGAATATCTTCTCTTCCATTTTTCTCTCCCTTGAAAATATGTCCTATGGACTAATATTTGGCAGCTCCTAAAATTCAATATCTTTAGTTGGAAATTGGCACATGCAAAAATCCTTACTGGTGAAAATATTAAAAAAAGGGAATATCTAGGCCTTCTAGATGTGCACTATGCAAAGAAAGCAATGATTCCATTCATCACATGTTCATAGAGTTCATATTTGTCAAGGACGTATGAAAAGTAATTATTCAAGATATCTTCCCCAGTGTTGGCCACACTTAGTCAAGTCCCTCATGGGCAATTGGCACACGCTATACCAAGGAACCTTCAGATCACGATGGGATAATACAGAGGATGCACACCATAAAAATTAGGATGCAGGTAATTTTTCTCCTGCGGGAGGCTGTGGATGAGACGATTCCCGCATTTGATGCATTTTCCATTCAAGTTTGATCCCTATCTGTCATTATGGTAGATCATGGATAGAATAATGTGCATGAGAGTTTCCTTCATTTTCCCATGTGTAGTTATCTTGATGAGAACTCGTATGCCTGAACTATTTTCTATCAAAAACTCGAGAGGTTTTAAGGATCGAGAATTCCATGGGGATGGTTCAATTCTATTATGATATCATGAGTGAGTGTTGGGTCTGGATGGCCAGGGTCATGCGTTGGGGGTTTTTCCTGTAGGTAATTTCTGTGTTCTTCAGGCGCGACATTAATCCATTGAGAATTGGGTGCCCACACCTAACATGGAATTTTTATTTCTTATGGTTCCTATTCATTGGATCTTCATGCATATTTGGAATACACTTACAACCGAAGCTCACAAAAATTTTCAAAAATGGGTCACTTCTTTAGTTCTGGGCTGCGAGTTATGGTGGCCTAACCAGTTTGTATCGCGTCCATAGTAGCTCTCTTGGCTGGAAAGGTATGTCCTCCTCCCAAATGGCTCATGACAAGAACAAGACTTTGGTGCCCTTCCAGGACCAATTAGACAACACATAGGACTTTTGGAGCACACTGCAACAACTCCAAATTACAGTTTGTGGATTTTCTACCTAGGTGACGTTCATAATAGAAACCCTAATTTATCACAAAATAACCATGCACCAACAAAATGACGAAGTTAATTCCATCCGCTCCCAAGTGGAAGAATTGTAGGCCCAATTCACATTGTTTTTTTTGGACATAGATACAATATCTACAACTAATGGCTTGTCCCCCACAGTAGAAATTCCACTCCTAGATACAAAATTCCTAACTTGTGACATGGAAATGGAAGACCCAGAACCTTCCGATCACTCCAAGTATGGTACTTCATTTTTTTTACAATTGTCTGCATCCTTGGCACCTTTTTTAGAGTTTACACAGTCAAATTTTGTAATGTAAATTCTCTTTTCGAAGAATGGATGTATTTAAATAGAGATAGGACTAGTTTACTGTTGGAAAATCATAATTTTTACCTTGCCTTTGGGATTACTTTGAGCATTTTGTAAAAACTATGTGTGTTTCAGCCACATCTCCTTTTTGATTAATATAATATCCACCAGTTATTGTTAAAAAAAACTGACAAAGGTTTCTATACTTTTAGATAAGTATGGATCCTTAAACTTTTCCTTAATTGTGACTAGGCTCTAGAAAAAGACTCTTTTAGAATTTCCATGTCCTTCTTATGTTGACACTTATTTAAAAGAGAATGTAAAAATAATGATTAATATAGGTTTATATGATTAGAAAACTAAAGGATGGAGTGGAATAGGTGAAGGTCAAGATAGTTGCACTAGTTAAAGTTGGAAATTCCATCAAATTTTATAATGCCAGCACCACAAGTGTTATTCCAAAACTCATAGATGTTGCTCGAATTTATTTTGTTGGAGTTGTCCTTTTAAGTTCCATGAAAGTTAGTATATATTTATTTGAATTTGAATTTTTCAAACAATAAAAAATGTGAGGTTTGATATTTTAATATCATCATTTTTTTAAATAAAATATAATTTAAAATAGATCTTTACTAATGTATTATATGAATACATCATCAACTTTGTGATATATCAATTAATTCTTAGTAATTCAAAGGTTAAAATAAACATATGTTAGTACTATACAACATACATTTGCTATAATAAATGATAAAAATATATCAAAACCACATCTTATGCTTGTACCATTTAATGTATTTTCAAAATGGTAGTTGTAAATGGTTGTTAATGTAGTGGCCCCACTACATAACCCCTAAACAAGTTTTTGATACCATGAACTAAATTCATTTACAACATTTCTAAAACATGAAAGAAACGACTTATACTTATTCACACCAACATATATTTGCTTAAAAATTAGAGTTCATACACAAGAATAAAAACCCATGAATAAAACTTATAAATGGAGATTAAAACACTTATCTTTTGAACAACAAGTGAACAAATGACTATAGGGGATGGAGATTCCTCCCAAATGTATATATTTTTGTTCCAAATCTCATTAGAAAATAAACCCCAAGCTGGGGATACGATTCCACAAAAGAGGGTGATTCTCACATCCCAATTCACTCCCACAACAAGCTAGTTTTTTAACAACTATCCAAATCCTCTATCTCTCTTCCCCTCAACCTATGAAACCCAAGGAATTGGAATCCCCCTTAACTGCACATAGTCCCTCAAGCCTTCCATCTTCCCTCCAGGGCTCTAACTCAAGGTTTTCTAGGAATCTCTATTGTTGGAGACTCCAGGGATACTAGCTACCCCAATAAAACTAAAAACATAACTCACTATTCAAGGGAATATCTCACACAAAATCTCCCCCTCTATACAGTTCTAACGACCTACTTATTCATATGACAACAACTCCAATTATCTTCCCACAACACCTACTATGATTGACTTCAAGCTCTAATGCTCTCCACTGCCTTGTTGATCCAAAAAATGCATGTAAAAATTTCCTATAATAGCCACTCAAATTTCTCTTTTACCCATGAGAGTTGACTCACATTCCCCAAGTTTGATTGTACTCATCCCCCATGCTATCATAACTATGAGATGTGACTTTCCCCACCAACCCATATTACACGTGTTTAATGATTGGGCTCTCATACACTCAAAATAAAATTAGAAGGTTCCCTCAAAGTATTAATTTTATGAAAGTGGGTTGGAATTAATACCCATGAATAATCCCCCTCCTTGGACCCCTTTCTTATACATTCCTAGAGATCCCCCTCTCTTGTGTAAACTTAGCCCCCAATTACTTTGTCAGTGTCCACTCGCAACCAACGTCACATTTATTTTATTATTATGATCATATACAATGTTTACAAATTACATATTTAGGCCTATGGCCATATATCATATTTAATTACACATTGATAAAATGGGGATGTTACACTCCCCCCTACAAATTTCACCATCCTTGGTGTACAACACCATATCGATATACATATAAAATTTACATCATAATACTTAAAACTTTTGCAAGTTCAACTCCTACAACAATTCCAACCATCTATGTCTCATTCCCCACAACATGCACAACCCAAGGAAGCGTACCCCCTTCTCTGCATCGCAATCCATTAGGCTGTACTACTTCCCTTTCATGACTTCAACACAGATCATATATGATCTCTTTGAGATGTGGCTCCAGGAACTCCAAGTGCCAAAATGGGCCCTTGCATACTTATGTACATTCAAATTTCTTCAAAATTTTCAAAAATTTGCAGGCACTCCTCCTACATGGTCTCCTCGTGCTCCCACGTGGTGTCTTCAGGATCATAGCAAGTCCATTGAACCTTTACCATATCGATGGATTTTTTTTGGAGCACTTTGAATTTTCGGTCTAGGATGCACACTGGTTCCACTTGAATGTCCCCTTCGTGCTCCACCTAGATCATAGTTCAATCAATCACATTGTTATGATTAGGTACATATTTCTTCAATAAAGACACATGAAACACATTAGGAATTCTCATGGATTCATATAATGAAAGCATGTATGCAACTAGGCCTATCTTCTGTAAAACTTCAAATGACCCACATAATCTTGCTGCCAACTTTGGGAAAATTCCCAATCTAAGTGAGCTTCTTTTAGAATTTACTTTTAAAAACACATGCTCGCCCACTTTAAATTCCCTACATTTCCTATTTTTATCTTCATAACTCTTTTTCCTATCCTATGCAACCTTTAAATTCTAACTTATCTTTACCATCTTCTCTTCCATTTTCCTTAGCAATCTGGCCCAATGACTACTCTGTTTATTTGGTTGTCCCAACTCACTAGCATGTTGCATTTCCTTCCATATAATGCTTTAGATATGCTCATATTCAATGATCCCCGATACCCATTATTGCAAGCAAACTCAAATAGATGAAGGTAGTCTTACCACTTGGAAGGATTGTCCATTACATACATCCCTAACATATCCTCAATTATCTGGTCAGTCCTCTCTATTTTCCCATATGACTCTAGATGATATGTTGTAATGAAATTCAAATTATTCCCAAATCCATTAAACAACCCCTTCTATACGTTGGAAGTGAAATCGATATCTCTATCTAAAACTATTGCCTTAGGCACACCATGTATCCTACCAATTTCCTTCTTGTAAATATATGCTATGTTGGCTGCCTTATGAGTTGTTTTTACTGGAATAAAATGTGCAGCCTTCGTAAGTTTGTACACCCCTGCTATGATGGAATGATGTTTCCTTGTTGTTCTTTGAAACTTGGTGACACAATTGATCATAAATCCTTCCCATTTCCATTCAAGAATGGGAAATGGCTGTAAAAATCTCGTTGAATGCCTATGTTCAGTCTTCACTTTTTGACATTCCATGCACCTAGCTATGTAATCACGTATGCCCTTCTTCATTCCTGACTACAAGTACTGGCTTCTCATTGCTGCAGTTGTATTATGGTATCCTGGATGACCAACATATGGTACATTTTTAACACTAAATTTATCAATTCCTAAGTGTTAGGAACATAAACTTTATCCCTAAATAAGAGGATTCCATCCTCTCCAACCTATAGTCTATAAAATTCACCAGTACACTTTCCTGCTACAATCCTTCTATAACTTGTGCATAATGCTGATATGATGTTACCACCTCCAAAACTCTTCCTTTTAAATTTAAACAATACATTATAATGGATGTAGCCCACATTTCATGAACCCTCATGCTGAGTGCATCAACCAATTTATTCTCTTTTCCTTTGATATGCTTGACGTTGAATTCGTATTCACTATGAAATTCTAGCCATCTAGTTTGACTGGAATTCAATGTTGGCTTCTCAAACAAGTGTTTTAGACCGCTATGATCTTTCTTTAGCTCAAAATTCATGCCCATGAGATAGTGCCTCTAAATTTTTATGGCGTGAACTATGGTTGCCAACTCCAATTCAATGATAACATAATTTCTTTCATGCTCCTTCAACTTCCTTGACTTGCACAATATGACATGCCCATTCTGTGTAAGGACTCCACCAGACCCTTCCTTGCATTCATCTGCGCACACAATGAAATATTCATCCATATCTAAAACTTTTAGAATATATGCACCAGTCAATAATTATTTTTAAGTGATGGAAACTCTCCTCACACTTAGCAGTCCATTCAAACTTTGTTCCCTTCTTCTGCAATGAAGTGATTAGATTTGAAACTTTGGAGAAACCTAGAATGAATCTCCTATAGTATCCAACTAATAACATAAATGATATCACTTATGAAATGTTCTTTGGCGCTATCCAACTTTTGATTGATTGAATATTTTCAGGGTCCACTGTTATGCCCTCCTTTGAGATGATCTAGCCCAAATAATTGATTTTTCTTTGATAGAATATGTACTTTCTTAGCTTGGTGTACAACTGGTGCTCTCTAAACACTTGTAGAACCATTCAAAAATGTTTCTCATTCTCCTTCTCTATCTTGGAGTAGATAAGAATATCACCCAAGAAGATAATGAAGAATTTGTCTAGGTAATCCCTGAACACTCCATTCATTAGACACATAAAGGTAGTTAGTTTATTTGTCAAGACAAATGACACCACCAAAAACTCATAATGGCCATAATTTTTCCCGAATGTTGTCTTGTTGGTGTCTTCTTCTCTAATTCTCACTTGATGGTAACTTGACCTCAGGTCAATATTGAAAAATATCCTTGCTCCTTTCATTTGATCGAAAAGATCATCGATCCGTGGTAGAGGGTACCTTCTCTTTACCGTGACCTTATTAAGTTTTCTGAATTCAATACACAACCTCAGAGTTCCATCCTTTTTCTTCACAAAGAGAACTGGGGTATCCCAAAGTGAGACACTCTGGTGTATGTACCCCTTCTTCAATAGTTCTTCTAGTTTCATCTGTAACTCTTTCAACTCTGGTGTTCTCATTCTATAGGGAGTTTTGGACAATGGGGAAGCTCCAGGAAATAATTCAATAAAAAAATCAATATCTCTCTTGGGTGGAAATCTTGAAAACTCCTCAAAGACATCTTCATACGACTTTAGTATTGGATAATCTTCAAGACTTGAATCCTTATATTTGGTTGAATCTTCCATATGTGTCTAATATATTTGTCATCCTTTCCTAAAAAATATTTTTAGCCACAATGCTGAAATATCTTAGACATATATAAATCTTGGAATATCTTGCACCGTCCTTGAATTTCCTTCTTCATCAAGGCATGTTAAATCCTTGTTGTATCAATATAGGACAAAATGATGCCTATCTAGCCAATCTGTACCAATTAAGAAATCATATGACCCAAGTGGTTCAGATGTTTAGATCTGCCTTAGTGTTAACTCCATTCATGCTAATTGAACAATCCTTGCCAAGTTCATTGATTTTCCTCTTGGTATTAGTGGCTAGATGAACCAACCAAGACTTTTTGTGCTTACATCTCTTCAATTTAAACCTTTCAACTATTTTTGGATCTATATAGCTATGACTAGCTCTAGAATCAACCAAAATAGTTATGGGATGGTTATCAATCTTACCTTCTACCTCAATCATGCGATATTGGTAGTTTTCTTGTATGTTTTCCAAGACTACATAAATTCTTGGCATGATCCTACCCACGTCCTCCACTTTATCATCTTCTTTAATATTGTGCATAGTCCTCATCCTATCTCCCTTGTGAGGACAATCCTTATACAAGTGGTCTCCTTCACATCCCTAACACTTTATAAAATGTTTCCTTGTGCTTTCCCCCAATTAATCTATCATTTTATGCTCACCTTATGTTGACTGTCCTTGCTGATGTGCTTGAGAGTTGTTCCCAATGAAATGTGGCTTGAATCCTTTCTTTCTCTGATCCATATTTCCTTTCTTCTTTTCATCCCAAGCATTTTGGAAAGTTGGTCTTCCTATACTCTACTCATAAATATGATTTTATCTTCTTATGTCCTCCTCCAAAGTCCCATGGCTATCATATTGTATTTTATCATTGTAGAAGGAGGGTAACCCACTCAAAAAAACTTTGGATTTTGACTTTCTCATCCTTTATGAATCCCACATACTTCAAAAACTCAAAGAATATCTTTTCATATTCATCGATTGTCATGATCCCAAGTTTGATTTTAAAGAACTCTTTCATCTTCTTCTCATAATAATTCTGTGACAAGTACTTCTGTTGGAAATATCTCTTGAATCGATTCCAGGAAATTATCTTTTCATCAATGTGCTTGAACTGCTTGAGTTGATCCTACCACATAGATGCCTTTCATTGGAGATGGTAGATTTCAATCATGGCTTATACATGTGATGGGTAATCATGTAACTAGAAATATTTTCTCATGCCCAAAAACTAGGATTCAACATCTTCTCCTATCCTATTCTCTCCATAAAATGATGGGATATTTCTTTCCCAAGATCTCCTTGCAAAATATCCACCTCGAGCCTCCTTCTCTGATTTCTGACAGGGGACACACCAGAGCTGCTCTTGACATTGAATGTGCATGCTACCTTCTAGTAGAGTGCCCTGGTGAGTGAAAATGATGATGTTTTCTCATAATCCTTGATTGGCTATATCCCCCATGGTCATGAGATCTATATGTTGCTTCTTTCCTTGCATTGGAGCCAGAATATTTATTGACTTTCTTCTGTAACATATTCATAATATGTAGTATCTCTTCATGAGTCCTCATCATCCTTTCATTTTATGATCTATAAATCCGCACTTCCTTCTGTAGGCTTCTCATAGTCTCAACCATATTTATAGACTCCACCTTGCTTCTATCCCCATTGGACTCGATCTCTACATTTCCCATGCTCACATGTAGACCTTGGATCTCGTCCTCATGGTTGTAACAACCTTGAGCATCATCCATATATCTAGTCCTCATATAGTGACCGTATATGTGTCTTGTACCTCTAATTTTGCAAGGAATGTGAATGCAACAATTAATTGTTGAGTTAATTATATTATACAATTGTCATGAATTTAAGTTATAGACCTCCTTTTCCTAGATTTTTCAAAGGAACATTACTAAACAAATAAAAAATATGAACTTTCAAACATATTCCATTCTAAATTGTCTTTCTGATGCTTGTACCCATGCTTCAATTTAATTTCTGAGATGAGAGTTATGGCTTTCTGAAATCAATAGTTTTACTCATTTTTGCACCTATTTCAATAGTACCAAAAATCTCAAGGGATGACTTTTGCTTATTGTAGAATAAAATATGGTGAGAACCAAGGAAATTTTTATAATGGGCACTGATAATATTCGTGATTTTGAATACACAACAACTCTAATATTTATGATCTGACACTCCCTCCGACTTCTACATCAATATAAATTTTCCAATTTGTCCCTTTTGCTTTTCCTCCAGACTTAGAATTTTTTTACCAAAAATGGCTATCTCACAAACGGATCGGAACTGACAAAAATCCCCTCAAGGAAAATTTGTTTGGATTGATAAGTAGATAAAACTTTGAGTAAATAAAATTTATTGGACTGGTGATTTGAGGTCCCTTTTCTTCCTCTAAAGATTTTAAAAATCCCCTGAACATGCCCAAACATAGTGGATTTTTCCCTATTTAGTTTGACATCTTCACTCCACACCCCTTTGAATTTTTCTAGAGGCATGAATTGGTATATTCATGCCTTCTTTTTGACCCGTCTATAAAAATTTCACCCTTATGTGGGCCCCAATTACCAAGCATTACCCACACCTTCAAAAGTCACTATTTATCTTTTTTCGGAAAATGGAAGCAAAAGCAATGAATGAATCTCATTTTTATTCTTGTATCCCTCATTATTCTGGACAAAAACCTAAAGTTTCATCCAAAACTGAGTTGAAACACTCCTGTTATGCCCAAAACAAGTTTTGTGGTCTAGACTTTTTTGTTGTTGTTGTAAATTTCAAGCTTTCTCCTTCCCTTTTCTTCTCTTCTCTCTTTCTCTTCCTTCCTTCTCTATTTATGTTTTTTCCTTCTCTCTTATTCTCTTATTTATTTTATTTCTTTGTTCCTCTTCTTCTCTTCTTTCTTTTCTTTCCCTTATTTCTCTCTTCCTCCTTTATTGAGGATCAAGTTCTATCCCTTTCGTCGATGTTTCAACATCAAAACATCATTTTCTGCCAATGTATCAACGTTAGGGTGTATTTTCCTTGTCGATATATAAGCGGAAAATTTCTTTTCCTTGTCGATAAGAGTTCTTTATCGACGATGAAATCATTTTTTTTTTCGGTATATCGATGAAAAATCCACCTTTATTGTCTACATATAGATGATGAACCCACGTCCTCTCACCGATGAAAAACTCATCCTTTCTCCTGTGTATCAACGATGAAAATATTTTTCTCTCCGAGGTATCAGTGACAAAAAATCATATTTTTACCGAAATGTTGGTGATGAATCTTATTTTTGTCTAAACGCTTCCTTTTCCAGCGGCTGAAAGATTATTTTCCTTCGATGTTTTGGCTAAGAATTCTCTTTTCTCACCAATGTATTGAAAAAGAAAAAAATTTCTCATCGATGTTTCGACGAAGAATCCACTTTCGTCACAAAAACTCCTTTTTTCTTTTTTTCATAGATTTACAAAGTTCTTCCCTTGCTGATGTATCAGTGAAGATATTGATTCTTCGCCAATACACACTATATCAATGGCTCCAACATTCCGACACTTAGTCATTTTTTCTCAATTTTTTGGGCTCGTGACTATCATGATCATTGTGAAAACGCTCAGCTCAACCCTCTGAGCCAAATTTAATGACATATGGGCCAAATTGACCCCCCACATAACAAAAATGATATACAAAAAATTAAATTTTAGGGCCTTGACCCCAAATTCACATGGTTGGGCAAAACAAATTTTTACCCAAAAACTACACACAGATTTAAGTTTGGTTACTATTGCAGATCCATACAATCCTGGCATTTAAACTAGAGCTTTGATACCACTATTGACAAACTTTGGTATGGAATGTATACAAACTTGACCCTCATATACCACTATACAAGACTGTGGCTAATCCGATCACTTCTGAAAATCCAAACCACAAAAATCTCATTAATCTAAGTATTTTCGGATCAATTTGGTATCAGAGTTATAATCAAGTTGGTATTATATTAGGTTTGGAAAGTATTTGCAAGTTAATGCTTACGAGGTCTGAAACTCAAGCTAGGTGAATGAACGCTTGAAGAATCCTTGTTTGAGAGCACAAATCTCTATGTTGCAAAGTGGAACCATGAGTAAATATCTAATGAAATTAAGGCTTCAGAAATACATGAACCGACAGATTCAGAAGGAGAACTATGAATTGAGAATGCAACTACAGTACCTTGAGGATGATAAGCAAGAGCTTCAAGACCGATTGGTATACCATGAATAATTTCTTAGGGGTATTATTCAAGAATTGTAAAGTGAGTTTCATACCAAAGAAAAGATGTTGGCATGATTCGATAAAGCTTAGAAAGTGGAGGAAAATGATACCATGCAAAATAAGCCATCTTCTACAAAAGGTTTACAAATGGTAACTGAGGTATGCCATGAAAATGATCCATCATGTTCTTTTTCTTCCCATCAAGGTGAAAATGCTTCTTTGAATGAATTTAAGGAGAATACTTATGGTATTGGATTTAAACTATTAACCAAGATGGGATATGATGGGAAATGTTTTGGTATTAATGGCCAAGGAATAACTAATCCCATCCAGATTGAGGGAAGACCTCGTTATGCAGGATTGGGATATGGTAAAGAAGGAGATGGAGAATTCTCTAAGAAAATTGAAGTAAGGGAAGCTTCAAATAATGAGGTTCAAATACTTCATAAGTCATTAGTTATACCATAAAAATCTTCCAGCCCTCGGAAAGGAATCAAATGTGAAGCATATCCAATAAGAGGTTATAATTCCAAGGAAGGAATGAAGAAATTTTATACTCGTGAGACTGCCATAAAGGGTAGTTCTAAAAGGTTTGGTAATCGTCCCAATGTTTTCTTTAACTGTGGAAATAATGGTCCAGTAACACAAAACATATGGTCTATGTTTCCACATGTTTTCTGTGTATTAATAACCATTGTATGGAAAAATGTTGGAAGAGACAATCCTTGCATAAGAAGTCATCCAAGAAGGAGGAAATAAGCAAAGGTCATTTTTCAAAGGAGAATGAAAAGAAAGGATTGTGGTTCCAGGACATGAACAAGAATGTTTGCACTCATTGTGGTATGAGTGGTCATTGGATTGAAAAGTGTTGGACACTTCATCCACAACTTCGTCCGAAGCAGAAACATGAAGATGTGAAAGAACTTACAAGGAGACAAGTAGTATCCTCAACTGAAGTTGATAATGTTACTGAGAAATTTGAGAAGGAATTCTTTCTGTTGACTTGTCTTAGTAGTATAGTGTATGAAGACATTGAGGCATGGTTTTGATCCAGATTCTTTTCGGCATGAAATGAGAGAGGAGATATAATAAAGAAATGTACAAATATATATCGAATATAAAATAATGTAACAAAAATGTATCAGATATACAACCATAAACACAGAGATACAGTAATACACAATTTTCTATTAATGAGCGAAAATGTACAAAGACTGTAAAAATATAGAGTGAAAGACTCGCTAGAATGGTGGCAGCTTATCTTTGAGAAGAGATGTGACAGATACTCACATATATGAGAAGATGATCTTACAATGAGGATCCAAATGCATTTATATCATAAATAAAATCCAAAACCCTAACCTTAAAATATGAAAAGCCAACAGTTTTGTGGACCCTGTTTTGGGTAGTTTGGTGTATCAACTTCCCGGGGGCGTAACTTTGGCATACAATATCCGTTTGGGGAGAACGATAGCTCGTTGGAAATGGATAATTGAGGAGATTAATTTTTGGGGCTCAATCAAAGCCTTTGTCTATATTTGAAAATATCAATTCTGCAAAACCTTAATTTAGGCCCTCAAAATGGCCCCGGAAGTTAAAAATTGCTAAAAATAGTAAATTGCCAAAATTGCCAAAAAACTATTTTGAGTGAGTTGGAAAAGGTGGGTGGCCACCTATATCCACCTAGATCAATCCTCCTTCCTTAGGAATCAATGGTATCAATTTCATTGAGTTCCTCGAGGAGAGGGAAAATAGTTTGTTGAATCTGCATCTTGATGAGCTGCTTGCCTTGTTGGAGAAGTTGCTCTGCTTAGATTTTTGAAGGTTTTCATGAACCTATGGCTAGAAGGGTTGGACCTTTTTAACCATTCTGGATACATGATATTTCTATGTGTAGAAGGAATATTTTCTCTTTTATGCAGTCTTGCCAACCTGCTTCTGTTGGATAGAAGGTGCTTGGGCCAACGCTGTAGTGGTTGCAATATCCTTCTGTTCACCTTTTGAACAGATTGTGAAGAATATAAATTGTGTAGTATGAGATACTACCTTGTGGCACTGTTTAGGTGGGACAGTATTCAAAAACACCTTTGGTATCCTATAGAGATGACCCACCAGAGTAACAATGACACTACAGGGTCGAGACTCATAGATAGCATAGAGCTTCCACATATATGGCTGACCTAAGAGAACATCACAAACATCTAGCGGGGAAACATCACATAATACCTCATCCTTGAAGGGATGGATGCTGCCATATGACAATCGACACTGCTGGATGACACATAGATCTTGTCCCTGGCGAAGCCACCCAATGTTGTATGGATGTGGGTGTGGTGTTGTCAACAATCCCAATTGTTTGACGACCTCTGTTGAGGGTTCTTCTGGCTTTCGATATCAACAATAAAATGCAGTGGAGTCCCCTTCACCCACATCTATTAATGTAAAAGACACTCCCCCTCTTCAAGATCTGTTGGTTCTTTTGGTTGAATTGTTGTGGTCACGACAATAGAAGTGGGGTATGAGTCGATGCTCTGTCTTCTGTTAGTATTTTTTGAATCAGATTATGAATCAGTGTTCAACTCCTTGTCTTTGATTTCGGCCACCAATGAATATTTTGAGCGACATTCATCGATGTTGTTCCAGGGGATTTTGTGGAAATCACACCATTTTTCGGTGTCCTTCTTCGTCTTCCCGTGACTGTTCTTTTGCTATGGAGTGGAATGGTTTTTGAGAGACTGTTTGTTAGGGACATCTTTATCATACTTTGGTTGTTGTGGATTTGCAAACCTGAACTCTCATTTTTTTTGGTATTAAATTTCTTCTCGATTTTAACAGCATATCGATAAGCAACACCGAGTGATGAGATGTCCAGAAAATCCATTTCAATTTGGATGTATTTGTGTAGAGCCCCATGGTATCTTAGAACCAAATGTCGTTCAAAGACTTTGATACCCATCTTGGTGCGCAAGGTATGGAAGGTATTGGTGAACTCCAGAACTTCTTGGCCCCTCTCTTTCCATAGTGTGGTCCATCTCATATACTGGTCCTCATAGTTTCCAACATGGTAATACTATTCCTTTACTGCGTCCACAAAAAAATACCAAGTGGGATTGGCCCCATATATTCCAGAATTTTCTATGGAACTTTTCTCCCAGTAAGTTTCCCACCAATGTTTGACATGGGGGAGAGCTGTAAGGAGTGAGAAGGTGATCTTTTCCCTATCGTAAAAATGGTGAAAAAAGAAATAACCTTCTAGCAGATTTAACTATTTGTCTAGAAAATCCGCATCTATCTGACCTTCAAATATGCGAATATCAAAATTAACATGTACCTTGAAAGGAGAGGTGCTTCCAAAGTGGTTGTTTGATGAATATGTGCCTGTTTTTATCGACATGCATTTAAGGATGTGGGAAAAATTCTCCATCATTTCGTCCCTCTGTCGCGTGAGAGCTTGCTCAAGCAACAGATTGATAGAATCGTCTGCTCTGTCATTTTTATTTTATTCTTCCATGGAGGGTTTATTTTGCGTGCGAGAGAGATTTTATTCAATAGAGACAATCTCGAGACCCAACTTTCTATACTCGAACCTCATCAGGGACATGCACTGAAAAATAATGATCAAGATCAGCCTGCTCTGATACCACTGATCCGGATTATTTTCGGCACGAAATGAGAGCGGAGATATAATAAATAAATGTACAACGATATATTAGATATCCAATAATATAATAGAAATGTATCAGATATGCAACCATAAACACAGAGATACAGTAATACACAATTTTCTATTAATGAGCGAAAATGTACAAAGACTGTAAAAATACAGAGTGAAAGACTCGCTAGAATGGTGGCAGATTATCTTTGAGAAGAGATGTGACGGATACTCACATCCGTGAGAAGATGATTTTAAAATGAGGCTCCAAAGGTATTTTTATGATAAATAATATCCAAAACCCTAACCCCAGAAGATGAGAATCCAACAGTTTTGTGGACCTCGTTTTGGGTAGTTTGGTGTATCAACTTCCTGAGGGCGTAACTTTGGCATACAATCTCCGTTTGGGGCGCACGATAGCTCGTTGGAAAGGTGTCATAGAGGAGATTAATTTTGGGGGCTCAATCAAAGCCTTTAGATATCATTGAGAATCTCAATCCCCAAAAACCTTCATTTAGGCCCTCAAAATCACCCCAGAAATTAAAAACTGCTAACAATAATAAATTGCCAAAATGGCCAGAAAACTATTTTGAGTGAGTTGGAAAAGGTGAGTGGCCATTGACATACACCTGGATCAGGTTTTTGGACTATGGTTAATCTAGTCACATGGCGGGGATGAGGTCAATATTCCTCATCTTTTTCAGAAATAAACTCATATTGATATGTGGGATCTGGGACTAATACCAGACATGCAGTGAAGGGAGTTTGATATGTGAGATTCCAACTCGAGTCAGAAGGATTTATAGGGATAGAACATATGTTGTTTGTTATATAATTGAAAGTGAATTTAATCTCAGTATCAACTTTCGAAGATGAGGGATATGGAGCTTTGTTCTAGGATGGACAAGTACTCATATATTCAAAGAAACCTACTTAGGGCACAACAATGGTGCTTGGTTTCATAAATGAGATATTATATAGGTTTCTTGGATGACCTGTAGTTGTAACAATAGTTTCTTGGATTTAGAGTTAGAGACAGATTCAAAGACATGCATTTGTGAGTCTCCTTCTAGTACTGTCAGATGAAGAATCCCACCTATCCCTTCCTAGGATAAGTAACTAGGAAGATTCCATTTTGAGTAAGCAACCTAAAATGGAACATTAATGTTTATCATTTGTAAATCACAAAGTTAGCATGCATATGTAGTCCTTCTAGATTATTTTTTGATTGTTGTAAAGTAGGATGGAAATAGTCTTCTTTGTATGAACTAAGGAGGGGAATAATTATTAAAATGGTAAAATAAGTATAGTTGGATGTTGATTAAATGTCGTGTAAAATGTTTGATTTACGCTATGTACATTGTAAACATGTTATGTAAATGCCATTTTCATGTAAGATGTATTCTTAATTTCTTATAAAGAAGCAAGTCAAACACTGCTGTTGTTTGGGGAAACATGTTTGGATTTTTCTTTCAGGGAAGTGAGTGAAGGAAGTGAATGAGAATTTCATTAAAAGGCTCCAATAGATACATCAGGAAGTACAAGAACAATGAAGACAAGATGGCCCATGACATGAACAAAACTAGAACGATGAAATCCAATATGAAGATCCAAGATGGAGTTCCAAGATGGAGACCCAAGATGGTGATCCAAGATGGTGATCCAACATGGAAGTTCAATATGGAGATTCAAGATAGGGGTCCAAGATGAAGATCCAAGATGGAGATCCAAGATGGAAATCTAAGATGGAAGTTCAAGATGTAGATTCAATATGGAGTTCCAGGATGGAGATCCAAGATGGTGATCCAAGATGGAAGTTCACCATGGAGATTCAATATGAAGTTCCAAGAAGAATATCCAATATGGATTTCCACAATGGAGATCTAAGATTGCAATCCAAGATGAAAGTTCAAGATGGAGGTTCAAGATGAAGATCCAAGATGGAGTTCCAAGATGGAGATCCAAGATGGAGT
>SNQJ01S0087029.1:13731-39072 GCA_010110895.2 Picea sitchensis | reverse complement strand
AAATTAATGGTAGCATTAATCCACCTTCGACGGATGCATAACAAAATTTATGATTCAAAAAAGACCATATACTACCAAATACTTTGGAAATGCAAACATATTTTACATTGGGAATAGCGAAGGCGGCAATAAGACCTCCAATCCTTTATCCAATCAGATCTTGACAAACATGATACTTTTTATTATATAAAAATTGATATTTTCACTTCCCTTGTTCCAACAATAGGCAATAGGGAAATATTTTTGGTCAACGCACAAGCTAATGCCAGGTCAACGATTTATCGATCACTATAGTCCCTCTATGCCTACGACAGGGACTATTAATAAGAGAAACTTATTAGGAATCCAAAAATTATTAAATATGATTTAAACTTTAATCAAGTACAAAAATTAATAAAAAAAATATAAATTTTCAAAAATATGTAGGATAAACTAAACTATGGGTATATTTTGCTTGTATAAAAAAAAAATTCAAAATTATATATTTAACATTGAAATATTTATTTATAACAAAATTTGTTTATTGCATTTCTCATTAATTCACAAGGAAAAACACATAACTAAAAATTTATTTTACATATTAAATACAATTAAATTCTTTAGAAAAAATATAGTTAGAAAAGTAACAAAATCCCCTAAAAATATCTTTTTACACAGAAAATTTCAAATATATTTTAATTTGAAATATTTTATTTAAAAATATATAAAATCTAAAATCTTCATCATTACTTTTCAATTAAAAAAAATACAAAACATTTTCATGATTTTTTCATGATTTCACCCTTACCTGTATAATATATGAAGGTATAAAAGAATCCACATACCACACAAATATTACAAAATTTTCATGATTTTTTCATGATTTCACCCTTACCTGTATAATATATGAAGGTATAAAAGAATCCACATACCACACAAATATTACAAAATTACAAACTCAAAATCTAATATAAATTATAAAACAATCCACATAACACACACCTTACAAAATGACAAACTCAAGATGTAATGTGATAATAACTCCTTTTATCCTTTCATACAAACACCAAAGTCATTACCCAAATTATTACCCCACTTCATTAAATGTTAATACACCAAAGTCATTACCCAAATCATTACCCCCACTTTATTAAATGTTAATGAATTGATTAAAACATCTAATATAGATATACTTTTCATATTAAATCTTAATACACTATGCAATATCGCTTTATTCATCCACCCAACATTACCCAAATCATTAAATCTTACAACACATAACTTTTACATCATGGAATATCACTTAATTCATCTACCGAAACTTAAAGTTGCACAGGGACATGAAACATATGTATCATTATTGTTATTATTACAAGCTATCTTGAGATTGAAGCAACAAGGTGTTTGAAACGTACTTGAGTTCTCCTATTCCATGCTTATCTTGGTGTTGCCATGGCAACCAATGCTACTTAAAGTTGAGAGTAAGATAAAGTGGGGTCAATTCAATTCTTTTATAATAAAAAATATTTGTATTGGTTGTAAAGTATATGGTTCCTTGTGAAGGTTGGCAACCAATGCCACTTAAAGTTGAGAGTAAGATAAAGTGGGGTCAATTCAATTTTTTTATAATTATAATTAAAAATGTTTTTTTTGGTTGTAAAGAATTTTTTATAATCAAAGATGTTTTTATTGGTTGTAAAGTATATGTTCCTTGTGAAGGTTAATAATTTCAAGAAAACATACGGCTGAAAAGAACTTTTCAGCCAACCTGAAAAAATATTCTTGAAAATAACTTTTCAGCTAAAAAGTTGAAAAAAATATATTTTGAAAAGAACTTTTCAGCCAATAAAGTTTTCCTTAAACCGTACCTCTTATAAAAAAAAAAGAATTGTGAGTTACCATATAAACAATAAGTTTTCCCTTTCAATTTGCACATACCCTTTATCTTATAAGAAACTTGTGAGTTATTGACCCAGACCCTTTAGTAGGCCAAAGGCCAAAAAACTTTCCTTTCTAGTAAAATATGTCATCGATAATTGTGGAATATTACTTCTTTCAAAAGCTTTCGTGGAATATTACTTATTTCAAAAGCTTTCTTAAGCTTTTGGTCCCTTACTTATTTCAAAAGCTTTCCTAAAATATTTTATTGATATTTATGAAATATTATTTATTAGTCCCTATCATAGGTATAGAGGGACTATAGCGATCGATAATTCGTTGACTTCATATTAGTTTGTTCATTGACCTCAAATATTTGCATAATCTCTATTGTTGGAGATAGGGAACTAAAAACATTGATTTTTACATACTAAAAAGTACCATATATGTAGTGATTTGATTGGATAACAGGTTGGAGGTCTTATTGTCGGCTTCGCTATTCTCAATGTTTGATATGTTAACATATCCATACTTTTTTATCGTCTACAGTATTTTTGAATCATATATTTTTTGTATGTATTGCTTGAACGTGGATTAATGCTAGCGTTAGTTCAAATGTTTGTCTTAGCATTTTCTGCTACCTAAATTTATGGCAATGTTTGATATGCTAGCATATCCAAAGTTTGGCCTTCGAATACATTCTCTAGTGTTCGAACTATTGTTACATAAATTATAATAATAAAAAATTGGGTACGTCAAAGACCTGTCACATTGCATTTTTTTCTTAAATGTTTATAGAGCATTTCTGACAGACTTAAATGTTTACCTAACAGGCTTGGCAACATTGAATGTTTACTTAGCAGGCTTGTTACAATATATTTGCTTCCGTTTTTTTTATTTATTTATATGCTTCAGTGGCATTGTTGGTTCATTGGTTCATGCTTTCTTTTTGCATCTCCATTGATTTCTTATTTGCCTGTTGTTGTTGTTTTTGTTTGTCTGTTCGTCTTGTTGCAGTTTGCACGTTTGGGGTTCTGCAACCGCGATTGGAACTGCGTCATTTCTGGTGGGTTGGTTGTTGCTTGCTTCTTTGTTCGTTGTATGTTGTTTATTGTTGTTTGATTCGACTTTGCAGGGTTGGGGTCATGTGGCTGCAGTTGGGCCTTTTAGTGCTTCTTAACTGGGTTGTTATTTGTTGCTTGTTCTTGTTTGCCTAGGGTTTGCAATGTTGGGGTGCTACATCCACAATTGGATCTCTTGTTACATTGTTTTGCAGTTGACTCTCCATAAAATACTATTAAGATAAAATAACATACAAAAAAATTGCAGTCGATGTAAATTGCATTTCTTACGCGTTGAACCAAAGTTTGTTGGCCTCAAACTATATTTCATAGCTGGCGATGTTTTTTCCATGGTTTATGTCTTACTATGGTTTCATAGTTATGAGAGTAAGTTTTGTTGTGTGAGCGATATAATTGTTCTCTCCCTTTTTTTTCCTCTTGTAAACTGCGCTTCTGGTTCTATAGTTTCTCACGTTTCTGTGGTCATTCTGACTGACTCTCGTTCGGTTGTATACTTAGCCATTTTTATGGACGTGGCTTCGTGGATAGGTGCTATCAAACTATGGCAGCTCGTTTTTGGTATATACATCTTGCACCCAGAACTTATGTACTCTACAATTCGACCCTGTACTCCTCGAACTGGAAACCGTGCCTTTGCCTGCGATGAGTTTGTCTATCCTACCTACCTTTCCATACTTAGTCGAGTTTTCAAAGTTTGGATGTTTTTTCCATGGTTTATGTCTTACTATGTTTTCATAGTTATGAAAATATATTTTGTTGTGTAAGCGATATAGTTGTTCTCTCCCCTTTTTTCCCTCTTGTAAACTGTGTTTTTGATTCTATAGTTTATCACGTTTATGTGGCCATTCTGACCGATCGTCGTTCGGTTGCATACTTAGTCAGTTTTATGGACACAGCTTTGCGGATAGGTTCTATCGAACTATGGCAGCTCATGTTCGGTGTATACATCTTGCACCCAGAACTTTTGTGCTCTACAATTCGACCCCGCACTACTCAAACTCGCAATCATGCCTCTATCTTCGATGAGTTTGTCTATCCTACCTGCCTTTCCATACTTAGTCAAATTTTCAAAGTTTGGCGGGTTGACACTTTTCTGGTTTCATAAAACTTAAAATCATTTGTCGCTCCCCTCCATCCCTGCTACCTTCTTCCCTTCCCAATAAACATTAATTATGCTTTCAAAAGTCACAACCAACCAGACAGGTTTGAAAATATTGTCTTTAATAAGCCGAAAGATCGAGGAAATCTCCCATTAAAATGAATAGATAGGCGAATATTATGGGATTTGGTAATTTCTTTTGCCTACATTTTGAATTTTCTAAAAAAAATAAAAAAAAATTGGCTCTTTTAGTTTTCTTAAAGGCTTCAGCATAGTCCATGAACGTGTCACCCATAGAGGCCTTGACATCATGTCCCTCTTTAATATTGTGCATATTTTAGATGTCAGATTTGAGAATCTGCTAGGATATGGGAATGTTAATACGTGTTATTAGTCACTATTCAACGTACATATTAGAAAATATTGGCATTAATAAGAGAAAATATCGAGAACATCTGTCATTAAAACGAATTAACGCAAAATCTATGGAAGATCATCCAAAGTTGTTTTTACATACTTATTGCCATTTCTCTCTATCATCAAAGAGTTTCTCTTTAGGGTGACTTCGTTCTAATGTTCCTGGTCATGGACATGTAAAACAACTTAGAGATGCGATTGAGGCCCAAATGCAAGAAGAGAGACTAGTTTTATGTGACGTGAGCTTTGAGTAAAAAAAACTCAGTTATCCAATAGAAACTCAAAGAGGAGGGAAAAAAAAGAACAAGTATCTTCTGGTTGGTGTTCTCCATGTATTCGATGCTTTGGTTGGTTGAAAAGCCTTCTTGGAGATTTATTTGTTGATCTTCTTTGTTTTCTTACTAGGAGTTGTAATGGATTTTCAGGTCACGAGAAAAATACTTCTTCGTTGAAGTATATAGTTTCTTCCAACAACACAAATTTGGCAAGTGTATCAAGTTCTGCAGATCGTAGAAGAATTTGTCTTCCTAGGGGGCGTCACACTTACCGTGGCTTGCAAAATGGTCTGTGATGTTCGTGAATGATGCAAAATATTACTCCATTTGTGAATGTAACCATAGGCGGGTAACAGAAACTGTATGGATGGATAAAACGACATATTATCACTACGAAAGTTTCTATTTCAAAGTTTGTTGAGCTACTTCTAAGTGTGGTAACCGACTTGACAGAAATCCATGTTCTTTGTGAAAGTTTGTTCGGTTTCCTCCGAATGTAGTTACATACTCCACATATTTGGCGTCACCTCCGAACATTCCAGACCTTTCTATGGTTCATCATATCTGCCACCACTATGGAGAAAGATATATTATGATGCAATCTGGAACATTTGATACACTTGCCAGACCTGTGTTGATGCATTCTGCAGCATTTGATACACTTGTCAGACCTGTGTTGCCCGAAGAAGTCATGTACTTCAACAGAATAACATTTTGTAGCTGGGTTGGGTGTTCCTTCCAATTTACTGTAATAAAGCAAAGAAGTTCAGCATACAAATCTTCAGGCAGGCTTTTCAACCAAACAAATGATCGAATAGAGGGAGAATAACAGTCACAACATAATTGAATTTTTTTCCCGTCCCATAGCTGATGTCACATAAAACGACTCCCTCGACTTTGAATTGGGCCCGAATTGCATTTCTAAGTTGTCTCGGATGTCAACGGTCAGGAACATTACAAGGAAAGCACCTTAAACCACAAGTTTTTGATGGCAGAGGGAAATAATACTTGACAAAGACTGGAATGTTGAATAACCAACCAATGCAAGTAGGCCATATCTGGAAGAGACAAGATATTCAAAAAACTGGGATAGATCTAGTTGGCAGCACTATTTAAGTTCAAGACCCGAAATTGATATTCAACTCATTTTTTACGAATAAAGGATTTGATACTCAAGAAAACTGTCAACAAGCTTCATCAATGTACATATTGTTTATTAGTCGGCGACAGGCCAAATCGCAATCATTATGGAAAATAATCTCAGTTGTATTTTGTAACCCATCTTATTTGAATATAGAATAATTGCAGTTTTTTTAATAGTGTTTTCCAATCTCTGGTATTGCTTTTCATTTTATTTTCTACCTTTTTCCCTGTGTGTCGTTAAACATGGATGACAAGTTTTTCTTTCTGCTACCCACTACTTCAATTTAAATAAAGGATACTATGTTCGTTGCTTACATTTTACATTGAAGAATAATTTGTCATAGGCCATACTTTTGTGGCGTCGACCCTATACTTAAAGAAAGAAATTGGAGGACCTATCCTTCTTTCATTCTTCAGGGCCTGTAAATAGAATGAATTAATGGCTTACAATAAGGCAGCTCAAGTGTTGATGCCATGTTCTTGTTCAATATCTTTCATTTATTGCAACTTCTTCTATTTGATAATATTCATGCATATATACTAATATGAGTACTATTAGAATACATATAAGAGCTTCCTCTTGGGAAAAACTTAGGCAATTATCTAGCCACCGGGTCCCGGGTTTGCGGTATTGAACAACTATGTTCCCTGTTTCGTCATATACATCTTGCAGCCAAAGAGATTATGTGATCTAAAATTTATGCTTTAACTAGTGATAACTCACCAGAGGTTTGAAAAGCTTGGCATTAATAAAGGAACGACTGAAGCTGCCTTAATTACTTAAATTACACCAATTTTTGATTAAATTAAATTTAATTTAGATATTAATGTTTATGGAAAGTCGACATTTTCTCATAATTGCAAGGAATACAAGATGAATATATGATAAGGAGTTTATCTCGTTGAAACCACAATGCAAATTCATGTTTCTTGTTGCGTTATATACATCTTGCAATCAAAACTTTCATGGTTTCAACGAAATTTGCGAACCGAAGAGCATCCTGCAAATTGGGAGATCATTTGCATTTGAAACAAAAACAATCCATTAATATATATTAGTATGAATACTATTCAAATAAATATCAAAACTTTCTCCATTAATACATATTAGTATGAATACTATTGAAATAGATATCAAACCTTTCTCGCGGCCAATACTTAGCCAATTATCTGGCCACCATGCCCTGAATTCGCGGTATCTAGCACCTATGTCCCATGTTTCGTCATATACATCTTGGAGCCAAAGAATTCAGTGATCTGCAGTTTATGCTTTTACTAGTAAGAACCCAACAGGGGTTCGAAAACATTTACATTAATAAACGGAATAAAAAAGGTTTTTCGACTATCAGATACTTATCCCTTTTCCCCTTTTCTTTTTCCCGTCCATTATTGCTTTCTGGTTTTATACTTAGTCGTCTTTCTATGATCGGCGGTTGGAGGGTTGGTGGGATGACATATCTTCATCTCCATCTGTATCTTCACATGATGAATCCGACCGACCACTATTCCTTTCCATACTTAGTCAATTTTATGGTCGCGGTTGTCGGGTTGGTGCATACGAACTCGCCTTTTCTTCTTCCCACCCCTTATCTCTTTTTGGATATATACTTAGTCTCCTTTCTATGATATCTGGTTCCAGGGTTGGCGGGCTGACATGTCTTCATCTCCATCTATATCCTCACATGACGAATCCGATCGACCACTTTTCCTTTCCATACTTAGCCAATTTTATGGTCGCGGTTGTCGGGTTCGCACTTACAAACTCGGTTGTTTATTGTTCCGTTATATACATCTTGCACTCAAAACATTTGTGATCTACAATTCCACCGCGGGTTCCTCATATACATTAACTTCGTTCAAAGTATTTTTCTCTGCCTTCCATCCCCACCAACTTTGTGTCCTTCCTTATATACATTAACTATGCTCTTACTAGTGACAATTGAACACACTGGTACGAAAGAATTGGCGACCACTGCTCCGCCATATACAAATTGACTACCGGACTCCGACATCGTCCCCTCTTCCGTGTTACACATTATGCATTCAAATTTTTTGAACTATACAATTTGGTCATCGGAGCCTTGCATCCTCTGGGGAAACCTTGTGACCCTATTTTGGATCCTCATGTTCGCGGGTTCATGAAAACTCCAAGTCCTAGTCATTGTTTCATGTTCTGCCCATCCTCGTACTTCTTTCCAAATATGCAACACCAAAGGTTTAATACTAGAACGACAACATGCAACAAGCGTAAAAAAATCATCATTAATAAGAAAAAGTCGGGACAACCAACCATCCCTACAACACTTGTCCAGAAACATGCAAAGAAGATCTTGCTTAACGAAAGCAAGTCCCGACCAGCGTTTCTGTGTTCCATACTTGCACACTTTTTTTATTGTCGATTCCCGGATTGACGGCCTCAAAATTTTGTTTCGAATTTTTCGTGAGTTGCAAATAGTGCCCGGAGTTCCGCAATATACAATTCGTTCGTGGGAATGTNTTTTGATTGCGGGTTCCCGGATTGACGGCCTCAAAATTGTGCTTCGAATTTTCCGTGAGTTGCAAACAACGCCCAGAGTTCCACAATATACAATTTGTCCGCAGGAATGCATAAAAAATCTTAACTCTCCTCTTTCCCCCCCCCTCTATTATCCCTTTGTGGTTCTATATTTAGTCGCAGCTATATGATCACGGCCTCATGGATTCCCAAATTGGCAACTCTTTATCTATATATTCACACCATCAACTCGACCGACCGCGGTCCCTTTCAATACTTACCCAATTATGTGACCACCGGGTCCCGGGTTTGCGGTATCCAACACCTATGTCCCTTGTTCCGTCATAAACATCTTGCACCCAAAGAAATTCTGTGATCTGCAACTTATGCCTTTACTAGTGAGAAATCACCAGGGGTTCGAAAGGATTTTCATTAATAAGTGAACAACAGATGTTCTTCTGTGAGATACTTAGTCCTTTTTCCCTTGTCTTCTTCCCGTGTATTATCACTTTCTAGTTATATACTTATTCGCCTTTCTATGATCGCGAGTTCCAACGTTGGCGTGTTGACATATCTTCATCTCCATCTATATCCTCACATGACGAATCTGACCGACCGTTGTTCCTTTTCACACTTAGTCAATTTTATGCTCGCGGTTGTCGGGTTGGCGCTTTCAAAATATGTTTCTTCTTGTTTTGTGATATACATCTTCCACTCAAAATTTTCGTGATCTACAATTCCACCGTGGACTCCTTCATCCTTTTTCCCTTTTTTTCTTCCCGTGTATTATCGGACTATAAAGTATGGATATGAGATTTTATAGAGCATGTATGGATTTTGCATTCCATACCTAGCCACTTTTTGGATCGTGGGTTCTCAGGCGGGCGGGCTCAAAATTGGGCCTCCATTGTTCTGTGCCCTACAAATAGCACCCAGCATTCTGCAATATACAAATTGAAAAACGGACATGTGGGTTGGTTGTCTCAACATTGCACTTCTATTGTTTCGTTTCCTCCAAACAGCACCCGCAGTTCCGCGATACACAAATTGACAGATGGACTCCAGGGCTGGCAGGGTCAAGATTTCCATTGTTTACAGATGGTAATCCCTATCAACTATCTAACAGTATCTAAAAACATAATTTTCAATACTAAATTAGCTCTTACTAGTGAAAACTAGACACACTGGTACGAAACAATTGGCATCACACCCTCCACAATATACAAATTGACTACCGGATTCTGACATCGTCTGCTCTTCCGTGTTACAAATTATGCATTCAAATGTTCTGAGTGATACAATTTGAACGTCGGGGCCTCGTGTCTTTTGGAGAGACCTTGTCAGCCTTTTTTGGATCTTCCTATTGTCGGGTTCATGAAATGTCCAATTCTTGGATAATGTTTCAGGTTGGCACTTTCGAACTCTGTTGGTTCTTGTTCCGTAATATACATTTTGCACTCGAAATTTTTGTTCTCTACAATTCCACATGCACTTAGCCCTTTTTCCCTTTTCTTCTTCCTGTGTGTTATCGCCTTCTAGTTATATACTTAGTCACCTTTCTATGATCGTTGGTTCCAGCGTTGGTGGGCTGACATATCTTCATTTCCATCTATATTCTCACATGAGAAATCCGACCGATCACTATTCATTTCCATACTTAGCCAATTTTATGGCCACGCTTGTTGGGTTGGAGCTTTCAAACTATGTTGCTTCTTGTTCCGTGATATACATGTTGAAATCAAAAAAAAATTCATCTACAATTCTACCACAGACTCCTTGAACTCACAAGATTCATTCTACCATGGTTCACAAATATTTCAAAGTATCTGTCATTGCCTTCCATCCCCACTAACTTCCTTTCGTTCCTAATATACATTGGTTTTGCTCTTACTAGTGAAAACTAAACACAATGGTACAAAACAGTTGGCATCCGACCCTCCGCAATATACAAATTGACTACCGGGTTCACATCTTGTACTCAAAAAATTTTGTGATCTACAATTCCACTGCAGACTCCTTAGTCATTTTTCCCTTTTCTTCTTCCTGTGTATTATGGATTTTTGGTTATATACTTAGTCATATTTCTATGATCGCAGGTTCCAGAGTTGGCGAGCTGACATATCTTTATCTCCATCTATATAATCACATGACGAATCCGACCAACCGTTGTTTCTTTCCATACTTAGCCAATTTGATGGTCGTGGTTGTCGGGTTAACAATTTCGAATTCTGCTACTTCTTGTTCCATGATGTACATCTTGCACTCAAAACTTTTGTGATCTACAATTCCACCACAGGCTCCTAGAACTCGCAAGCTTCACTCTACCATGGTTCAAAAATGTGTCAAAGTATCTTTTGCTGCCTTCCATCCCCACTAACTTCTTGTCCTTCCTAATATACATTAGTTATTCTCTTACTAGTGACAACTGCACACACTAATATGAAACAGTTGGCATCCGGCCCTCCGCAATATATAAATTGACTATCGGGTTTCAACATCGTCCCCTCTTCCGTGTTACAGATTATGCATTCAAATGTTCTAAACGATACAATTTGACCGTCGGGGCCTCACATCTTCTGGGGAGACCTTGTCAACCTATTTTGGATCCTTGTGTTGACGGGTTCACGAAATCTCCAATTCGTAATCATTGTTTTGGGTTGATGCATTCGAACTTTGTTGCTTCATGTTCCATGATATACATATTGCACTCAAATTTTCTGTGATTTTCAATTCCACCGCGGACTCCTTAGTCATTTTTCCCTTTTCTTCTTCCCATGTATTATCGCTTTGTGGTTATATACTTAGTCACTTTTGTATGATCACGGGTTCCAGCGTTGGCGGGCTGACATATCTTCATCTCCATCTATATCCTCACATGACGAATACGACCGATCGTTGTTCCTTTCCATACTTAGCCAATTTTATGGCTGCGATTGTCGGGTTGGTGCGTTCGAACTCTGTTGCATCTTGTTTCGTGATATACATATTGCACTCAAAATTTCCTTGATTTACAATTCCACCGCGGACTCCTTAGTCCTTTTTCCGGCCTTTTCTTCTTCCCATGTATTATCACTTTGTGGTTATATACTTAGTCGCTTTTCTATGATCGCGGGTTCCATCATTGGTGGGCTAACATATCTTCATCTCCATCTATATCCTCACATGACGAATCCGACCGACCATTGTTCCTTTCCATACTTAGCTAATTTTATGGTCGCGGTTGTCAGGTTGGCGCTTTCGAACTATGTTGCTTCTTGTTCTGTGTTATACATTGTGCACTCAAAACTTTTGTGATCTACAATTCCACCACGGACTCCTCAAACTCACAAGCTTCACTCTACCATGACTCACAAATGTTTCAAAGTATCTGTCGCTGCCTTCCATACCCACTAACTTCCTGTCCTTCCTGATATACATTAGTTATGCTCTTACTAGTGATATACAAATTTTCCTCTAGACTGTCCTATCATACCCTCTTCGGTGTTACGCGTATTGCACTCAAAAAGTTATGAGACATAAAATTTAACCCTCGCACCCTCACCTCCAATAGTTGTACCTTGTAACCCTATTTTGAAGTTGTTTTTTCCCGTACCCACAACCTTTGTACTTTCTTAGTATGCAATTAGAAACCTTTCATGGTAACAGCTGACGATGCAGGAACCATCAATATTGTCATTAATGAGTGAAAACGCTAGAGGAGATCTCCCATTATTATGCATTAAACCAGGATCTGCGAAGATTTATATTGTCCCTTCTGATTGTTCATATCAAACACGCGTCATCATGTTGGCCCGCTCAATAAATCTACAATGCTTAATCACTCATTGTCGTATCCGCCATGTTTGCATTTCTATGTATGCAATTACTAGTGTTTAATGTTAACAACACATGATGCAACAACCATCCAAATTGTCATTAATGAATGAAAGTCTCAAGGAGATCTCCCATTCACAGGCATTGGACCAAGATTTGCGCAGGGTTATGTTATCCCTTCCAAATTTTCATTTCAGTCATCGTCTGGAGAAAACAAACGTTCTTGTAGACTTATGGCAGTAGGTTGACAACAGTTTTTTCGAGATATAATAAATATCTTCGGACATCGGGACCAGAACTTCCAGTGGTCCAGGGCATACTTTGGACCTCTGGAATCGCTCGTGCAGGCTGTGTCCCTGAGTTTTTTGACTGTAAGGAGGTGGTCTCTTTGTGCGCCGAAAAATATATTCCAAGCCAAAGAATTATTCCACTGCACAACCATTCTCCTGTTTCTTTTTCACCTCGGGTCTTCCGCAAGATGTTAAAATTGTTGGAGCCGACATTGACGTTCAGAGGACAAGACTGCAAGCAGTTCCTAGAAAAACATGATAACGGTTTGGACATCTTAGTCAAGTTCCTTGAAGACCCGACAACAGTTCTTGAAGATATCACAAAGTTGCAGGTAAGTTCCTTTAGAAATCCATTCCGGGAAATTTCTTGGTTGTTTACAAGAATAACAGGACAGACATCCATGACAAGCATTTCCCATATAATTATTTATATTTTGTACTTCACATTCAAGGAAAAATTCATTTTCGATTGGGGGAAGCTAATTTCCATTGAGAACTGTTCCCAGTTGTCACAATTCAAAGAATTGAATAAATTTTATATGTCATCCTACTTGATTTTCGCAATAGTGCATTGTTCTTTGTTTCCAAAACTTTCTCCATCCAATAAAATAAATTGTGGATTCGACCCAATAACAATCTGGTACCAGGTCCTATGGAGGCACAAGGCCTCCCATTGTTTTTATGAATTTTTTAATGGCTTTGTCTCAGCTTTCAAAGATTTATTGTTAGGGAAGGATGCTTCACGGATGTCTGGCCAGACAACCAAGTTTTTGAACAGGAAGGGCACACTTGAACAAAAGGAAAATCACAATGTACTCATGGTCTTTGGCTCTAAGGAAAATACTGCTTTCCTTCCATGCCACATCACAGAAAAGATGTTGGTTGTAGAAATAGCAAGGCAATACAACCACTGGTTGCATTTTTTCCATGACAAGGAAAAAAAACAGTCCATTCCTCTGCCCTAGAAAGTCAGAGACTTCGTGTGCAGAAACGTCAACAATATTGACGAATTTGCCGACCATTTCAAGAAATTGAACCTAACGTATGTTGAAAGGATAAAAGGGTTCAACCCTAATGGGATGTTTCGAGAACATTAACTAGCAGTTGGCTTTAACAACTCTTTTATCCATGGGCACCTGACCGAAGATAGGGACAGTGACAACAACAATATTGCTTCTGCCAATTGAGACACAAAGACATTGCAAAGCACGACTGAATTGTACAGACAACAGGTAAAATTATCAAGTGAGAAGAGTGCCCAGTCCCCCGCTAGCACTCCCAAGAGCATGACATCACGGAGCATCGCTTCAACGACCCACCCCATTAAGAAAGCAACCCATAAATCTTCGAAAGGAGGAGGAGATAACAACCCTCCTCTCATAAAAATTGATAGTTCTCACAAAATTCCACTAATGAAGAAGAGAAAAAGAAATGCAGGGCAGGCCGATGAACCCGAAATTGAAAGTGAATAGGTTTAACTTGAAATTAAAACTAAGCACATGCACAAAATTGGGTCGTTCGTAGTGGAAATAACTGAGACCGAAAATTTTGACGAAGATGAATCCTTCGTATTCCATAGCGTTGTTTTTGACAGCCAATCTAAAAGTATGGTCATTGAAAAGAGAGTTGTAACAAACAGGAAAGGAAAATCTCATGCAGAGATTAACTTTAGGGAAATGTGGTTGTCCCAAATCTCCCTATTTCACCAAGTAACCAGTGATTCTCTTCATGATTCCATTGGAGGAATTGAAGTGGAAAATGCCAAACTGAAAGACCGCCTCAACGAATTTGAGCAAGTTTTCATTGCCACCCCAGAATTTGCCAGACCTTTAGCAAAAACCGTGCCTTCTACCACTGCAACCAAGATGAAAGTATCCTCTACCCTCCTTGCATGCTCTAGAGCCCTTGTAGAGAATAACATCAACAAAAGAATGCAGCTAGTTACTGAAGCCTGGGAAACATCGCAAAATTTAGTTTCCTTCCGAAAGAAGGCAAATGAATTGCTCGAACATTTGGAGGTGAATTTTAAAAATGATCAACGTTTTTGTGAACAGGTGTTGACCCATTTTGCCAACCATGTCGTCAACACATCGAAACTGAAAAGAAGACAAGAGAAACTCCCCTCCCCAAAGTGGACCAAAAAATTAAAAGTATGCTGGCAAAATAAAGTTAAGAACCTGGAGCTCATTGTCGAATCATGTAAACAATCCATATTAGAAAAGGAAGAATTATTCACAAGCCTAATCCAAATAGACTTAGTCGGAAGTACCAACGAGGTTCAAGACCCAAACTTAATTCTCAAATCCTTGTCAATTACCAAAGAAGCCTTCCATGAACAACTTGATATTTTAAAGGGGTTTTATTTCGAAACGTTTTACGACATAGTTGAACATAGTGTAGATGAGGTCGAGCGATGGGTACTGGACTATGTGGCACACAATGAAGAAATTGAACAGATTTTGCATAGTATTTCAATGGATCTAAGGAAACTAGAAAACGACCTTTACGACATAGAAATCTGAGGTGAAATCAACATGGCCCCCATGAGAAGCTACATCGAAGAATGGTTCCAACAAAAAATGGACAAGCTCGTCCAGGAAGGGAAACAACAGGTCGACACAACTCCACTGACCATCGACGACAGCAACAAAAACACATCGGATTCATAGTGAGTCTATACTGGCATCTTGTTTTCTTTATCAATCCAATTTAAGTCTATATTGTCATCTTGTTTTCTTTATCAATCCAATTATTACCTCTTTAAATAGAAAACTATAACCAAAGAATCATAACTTCCAATTTCTTCTTTTCAGGTCTTCCTCTCTATCGTCGCACACTTTTTCTTTCGACATTTCTAATTCTTGTACTTATTTCTTTTCATGGTCCACGGGAGCCCCAATCCCAGTCTATATGACAAACGCATTTAAATTTCCAGAAATATGTAACAAACATTATTAATTTTTGATAAATTTCAAAGAAAACTGATTCGGGAATGCCTTTATTATATACTAAATTTTGGGTGTCCAGGAACCTTTGTTGTTTGTTCCAAAGAAAACTAATTCGGGAATGCTACATTTTTTGTGTGCTATTGTATGCTAAAATGTTTTTGTCCGGGAACCTTTGTTGATGTAACAGACGTTACTACTTTCAAATAAAACTAATTCGGTAATGTCTTTGTTGCACGACGTTGTTACTATTCTATTGTATGCTAAATGTTTGGTGTCTAGGAACCTATAATTTGATAAATTTCAATTTTTTTGTGTCCAGAAGCCTTTGTTTTAAAGAAAACTAATTCGGGAATGCTAAATTTTTTGTGTTTTTGTCCGCGAACCTATGTAACAGACGTTATTACTAATCTATTGTATGTTTTTAAATGTTGATGTAATTTCCATAAATATGTAACAAACATTATTATTTTTTGATAAATTTCAAAGAAAATTGATTCGGGAATGCCTGTCCAGGAACCTTTGTTGTTTGTTTCAAAGAAAACTAATTCATGAATGCTAGATTTTTTTGTGTCCTATTGTATGCTAAAAAACATTTCTCTAGGAACCTTTGTTGATCTAACATGCGTTATTACTTTCTAAGAAAACTAATTTGGGAATGCCTTTGTTGCATGACGTTGTTACTATTCTATTGTATCCTAAATTTATGGTGTCCAGGAACCTATAATTTCATAAATTTCAATTTCTTTTGTGTCCAGGAGCCCTTGTTTTAAAGAAAACTAATATGGGAATGCTAAATTTTTTGTATTTTTGTCCACGAATCTATGTAACAGACGTTATTACTATTCTATTGTATGCTAAAAATTTTGTGTCCAAGAACATTTTAAATGTTCTTGCACGACGTTGTTACTATTCTATTGTATGCTAAATTTTTTGTGTCCAAGAACCTTTTAAATGTTCTTGCACGACGTTGTTACTATTCTATTGTATGCTAAATTTATGGTGAGCCTTTCTTGCAGGACGTTGTTACTATTCTATTGTATGCTAAATTTATGGTGTCCAAGAACCTATAATTTGATAATTTATGGTGTCCAGGAGCCCTTGTTTTAAAGAAAACTAATTTGGGAATGCTAATTTTTTTGTGTTTTGATCCACAAACCTATGTAACAGACATTATTACTATTCTATTGTAAGCTAAAATTTTTGTGTCCAAGAACCTTTTAAATGTTGATGTAACAAACGTTCTTACTAGGAACCTTATTATTATTGTACACTAATTTTTTTTTGTGCAGACTCCTTTTAAATATTTCCTGTACTATCAAACATAGATACTAGGAACCTTTCTTGATGTAACAGACATTAATAATTTTTGATAAATTTCAAATAAAACTAATTCGAGAATACTAAATTTTGCATGGATACCACATGTACTTCAACTTGCTACCCACATGTTTGTACTCGGTCGCATTTATTCCCATTCCAACTTGGCAGGGACTACGCTGCCATGCAACACTTGTTTCAAAATCTCTCCTAGGCTTTTGGCCCATTACTTATTTCAAAATCTCTCCTAGGCTTTTGGCCCATTTTTTAAACTACTCTACTAACTAGTTAACTTTATTAGTGAATTCATTAATTGGATTTGTGAATTAAATAATCAATTATATTATTTATTTTCATAGTTGATTCCTCAACTTCTTATTTATGTCTTTATTTGTAATTTCTTTTATTTATTGTATCACAATTTTTAATATCTTTTTATTGTATTTTTATTTTTATTTTCTTTTTCGTACTCTTAGTGACACTGAATTCATATCATTTTTATCACATTAGTTTGCACAAACCTCTCTTTAACAATCTCTTTTGTTTTCTCATGCTTTATCTTCATCACACTCTTTGTTAATTTCCTTATCCCTTGCATCTCTTCCCTTGAAAAAGTCTTATCTTTAGCTTGATTATTGTGTTTATTATTTGAAATTGTTATTTTTTACCACATACTAAGAAGGTTTAATCACTGAATAGATGAGAAATAAAACTTATAAGCAAGGGCTAAGTAGGGGTAGTTACATCTCAAAAATGAAAAGACAAATGCCTCGTAGTAGTATGGAAGCCATAGTTGTGGTCACCCACTGGTTAGATTAATGGGACATTTTGAAATTATTAGGATATTTGGAAATGAAACAGGGTAATTACCATATATTAAGGAAACACTTCATTGAGTTGATAGTGAAAACACCAAGACAATTTGAGTTGGTGATACAAAGCTCCATCATGACATATATAGATAAGAGAAGGGGAAGATCAATATATCTCCATACTTCATGAAAATACCTTAATGAAAGAAAGGAAATCCCCATCCTTGAAGGGGGAGGCTAGCTAGTGACAATGTTGGTGACACTCAATTGGTTTTGTTTCTTTCTTTTTGAGGGATATATCAACTCCATCCCCCTTCAGGAATTTACCTAGGTTACAACCTTTAGTCATCTCTTTTTCTAAAGGAGAATTTAGGGCCTTAGGCATTTCTATTTATTGGCATTACAACAAGATGGAATTGTTTCATTGCAACTATCTTAGGTACATCACCATTCAAGTTCTTAACTCTAGACAACGGTTCACATGTGATTCAAACTATAGAACAAATAAAAAAAATCTTCGACATCATGCTAATGCAACATTTAACATATTATCTTGTCATTAATATCTCAATTTGATCACACCTTCTCCGCATCATTTTAAGAGTGAATTTCACCATATGAAATAATTCAAAGATCTAGAGATGTATTAGTATTGGGAATTTGGGATTTTAGCATATAATTAATTATTTGATTCTATTACTTGTCTCTTCCCCGGGAGAAACGACTTAGTGTTCATGTCACCTTGTTACTACTAGTGACCTCTATTATTTGTATGAGTGACTCTAGAAATGTCATGGGGGAATTAATGGTCTTATGTCCTCATTGGCAATGAAAGACTCTCAATTTGCGTTATTACAAAGCACCCATTACCAGAGATTCATATCCTTAACAAATGTTAAGGGCATACCCTAACACCCTTACTTAAGATATTTTTATGAATGTATGAGGTCACCTTCCTTAAATAAGGCCCACTAAATAGTTAGTTAATAGTCACTCATTCTAAAAAGGGTCCTCTTATTAATAAGGCCCAAATTAATTAGTAGACGCTCATTATAAGTGGACCTGTAGGTAGTGAAGATTCTCTATGGATGGAAATATATTGAATCGAAGATTATGTTATGTTTTGTCAAAAATTGATATTGTATATGGAGCTTTGCTCTAGGAGGTTTCCCTCTTGAAGAGGCAAGTGAACATGGCTCTCTATTTTTAATTATCAAGGGATCTTTCTCAAGGTTTATCTATTTTTTCTCATGTTTTTGGTTTTTCGCTATATTTTATTTGATTTCTCTCAAGTTCTAGGGTTAATTACATTACAAGTGGTTTAAGAGTTCTTTCTTGGGCCAACAAAGAGAGATTGTTTTTCTCTTTTTGCAATTTTTTGACGAAAAAAAAGAGGATTGCAGAATTCAGATCAATTTCTAAAACTTTTTGTGTGGAATTTGAAGAAACCAGCCATAGATATGAATTCTTCTTGAAAAAATACCGAAGTTCAAATAAATAATAGTCCAAAAAGTGAAGTTAATGTTGATTTAAAATCAACCTTTTTTTAGGGTTTTTTCCAATGACAGCCACAAATTTTGTAGATTGGATATATTTTGATAGAGTGCACATATTTTAGTGGAACAAATGTTAGTGGAACTAAAGAAGCTGTGGCATTTTTCAATTGGGGTAATAATAGCCAATAGGAGAAATATAATAGAATTTGTGATCATTTTACCATTTCAGCCTCAAACCCTACCTTGAAAAGTAAGTTATTTTTTGGTGATTATAGAGCTCTTTATTGGGTCAGCAAGCTCTTAACTTTTTTTTATTTTTTTTAGAGATGTGTTCAGACATATTTAAATAACATAGTGATCTATCATTCAATTAGAAAAATTGTGGTTGGAAAAGAATGCATGTAGGAAATACAAGTGGAATCACATTGTTAACCATTGCAACACTTGTGGGTACCCCTTCGATTATTACCGCATAAGACAATACCTGTATATGAAAATTTCACTTCCATGCACCCTCGGGTATATAGGAATTCCCCTAGGTATACCTAAAACTAGATTTAGATAAACTAATTGGTTGTCTTGTTACCATAGTACACCGAGAATAGCACTTAGGGATATCATTGTCTAGTACCTGGGTAGTCAAGTAGTATGACTAAGGGCACGGTTGAGCCTCCTTAGTTTGTGCCCTGAGATATTGGGTAGAGTACTACTATTGGATATTGCATGTATTTCAGAGAGCTAACTCGATAACCCTTTTCAGTGACATCACCCATGGTGGAGCCCTATCAACCACCTCATACTAGCAACAAACAATATGACCACCCTCTCTATTGTTGGCAGGTTGAACAACTTGGATTCTCAATACACACATCTTAATGGATAGTTTCAGAAAATGTAGCAAACCATAAATAGTTGGGATTAGAAGTTGGATGAGAAATTGGAGAAGTTAGTTGAGAAGTGGCACCTATGCTAGCATGAGGCATACTGGACGAAGAACCCTAGAATCCAAAAAACATTGAGCCACACCATGAATAATCTTCTAACTTGGGACTATTTAGCCACTAGCATACCTCTTCAAGTCCTCACAGTCATCATTAGGAAAAGTTTGAGGTCTAAATGCGTCTTCTAAGGAAAATAATAAAATAAGGGTTAAAATATTAAAACAAGAGTTATGAATTTTCAAAGGGAAAGAAAGAAAACTACTTTTTCTAATCGTATTTTTGACTTATATGCTTATAGGTTTATTCAAATTTCAAGTGTATGCACTCATTGGAGGAAGAATTGAATTTTGCATCCAACGAGTACTTACTCTACATACATTTGATAGGCCCATAGTGAGATAATATAGAAATACATGAAAAAAACCACGTTTTTTTAATATTATGTATTTCTAGTTTATTTCATTATGGGTCTATCAAAAGTATGTAGAGTGAGTAATTATTGGATGAAAATTTTAATTCCTCATCTAGTGAGCGCCTACACTTCAAATTTGAGTAAACCTATAAGGAGATAAGTCAAAATTGTGATTAAAAAAATCAGTTTTCTTCCTTTCCCTCCAAAAATATTTACCCTTATGGTTGACATCATCATCTTGAATCTTATTGGTTCTTTTAAAGTTGATTTTGATAATACATTTTTGTTTTGAGGCCCATTTTTTACCTTAAAATTTCCCTAATGAAACCAATTGATAATAACATATGGCACCATTTCCCTAAGGTGGACCTGAACAAATTTGATGGTTTGAACTATCAAGATGGGTCACCTATATGGAAAATTACTTCACCCTAGATGGAATTACTAATGACATGATGAAACTTCGGGTGGGGGCCTTATATTTGGATTTGAAAGGATGGTCATGGTGGGAATGGCATAAAAATTCATATGCAAGCTACATCACATGGAGTTGGTTTGTTAATCTATCCAATCACATTTCAAGAGAGATACTCACTATTTGGGGCAGCTTACCAAGTTACGCCAAATAGGATCAATCGTAAACATTATGGCATCCTTTGAAAAATTATCCATCCATACAAAGAAATTAACAGATTCTTTCTACAAAGAATGTTTCATTAGTCACCTCAAGGAGGAGATTCAAGCACAAGTCAGAATGCAATGTCTTGCTACATGGTTGGAAGTATCTCAAAGGTCTCTAGAAGTAGAGGCAGTGTTCAATGCACAAACTAAAAAACCTTCATTCATTCTCTCACTTCACCTCCTCAAGTCAATTCCCTAAGCACAACCCCTACTCATCCATTGAAAGTACAAAGGTTTTCCTCGAAAGAAATGGCAGACGATCAAAGACATGGACTCTACTATAATTGTGATGAAAAATAAAATCTAGGTCATAGGTGTAAAGAATAGAAATTTTCCAAATTAATATGCCCACTCGAACCCTGACAGAAGACATAATTATCGAAGCAACACCGGATTTACCAGTTGAAGCACCAACACTCCTACTCGGGTAGCTAACAAACCTCAATTACCACATGAAGAACCCATAATGTCCCTGCATACATTATCGAGCATTTCAACTCCTCAAACCTTGAAACTTACGAGCTACATCAAGCACAAAAAAGTCGTAGTCATGGTTGATAGTGTCAGTACTGACAATTTCATTCACAAGCAAGTAGCAAGAGAAACCCATCGTTTTTTCCACATAGAGCACAACTTCCAAATCATGATGGCCAATGGAGGTATGATGAAATGTGGGGGCAGATGTGAAAATGTAAAACTCCAAATGGGAGACTATTATATCGAAACATGTCTATTTTCCATTGATATGGGTGGTTGTGATATAGTATTGGGGGAAGAATGGCTACTCACTTTGGGACCAATGACCATGGATTTAAAGGAACTATATATGAGTTTCACTGAAGAAGTTCATGTACACACCCTTCGAGGGATTCAAGCAGGCCCTTCTGAAACAATCAACTCTCACGATATGGAGAATTTATTAAAGAAAGGTCACTCTAGCATTACTCCCCAATTTAATGCCATGCATGTTAGGGAAAGTATAACACAAGAAATCCACTTATACTTGTAGTTAGTCTCAACAAACTTCATCAGGTATTTGAAACACCAAATGGTTTGCCCCCTTTTCATGGAGAGCACGACCATGGTATTCCCCTAATTTTAGGAACTCAACCACCAAATGTACATCCTCATGGACACCCTTTCTCACAAAAGAATGAAATATAATAGATTATGTAGGAGTTATTAGAGGTAGGGGTCATACATCTAAATAGAAGCCCTTACTCATCACTAGTATTCATGATGTTAAAAAAGGAAGGAACTTGGCACATGTGTCTTTATTTTAGAGCTCTCAATAAATTGACGATCAAGGACAAATTTCCTATCCTAGTTATTGATGATCTCCTAGATTAACTTCATGGAGCCAATTTTTTCACTAAGCTTGATCTGTGTTCAAGATAACACCAAATCAAGATGAAAGAGACAAACATTTCTAAGATAGCATTTAGTACACACAAAGGTCATTATGAGTTTCTAGTGATGCCTTTCGATCTTTGTAATGCTCCATCCACTTCCCATAGTTTCATGAACAAGATTCTGAAACCCTCCCTAATAAATTGTGTGTTGGTCTTCTTCGATGATGTCTTGATCTACAATAAAGCATGGCAATTACACAAAATTATGTTGATAAGTCCTTGCAACTTTGGAGGGACAACCAATTCTTCTTGAAGCACTCCAAATGTGCTTTTGGAGCTCTTGAGGTTGAATATTTGGGTCACATTGTAAGTTAGGATGGAGTATGAGTCAATCCCAAGAAAGTGGTGGCTATGCAATATTGGCCCCATCCCAAAACATTGAAGAGCTTGCAGGGATTCTTGTGACTTACAAGCTACTATAGGAAATTTGTGAAAAAATATGCCAAAATTATAGCTCTTCTAACTTCACTCCTTAAAAATAATTCATTTTTCTAGAAAGAGGTAGTAGATAGGTCTTCGTTGGTTTAAAGAATTCCATGTGCATTACTCCACTATTAGCAGTGCCTAATTTTACTAAGAATTGTGTCTTGGAATGTGATGCCTCGGGTAGAGATCTCGAAGCAATATTGATGCAAGATGGATTCTCCTTAGCATTCACCAGTAAGTATTTGTGTGACGACAATTTGGAAAATTGACAAATGAGAAGGAGATGATGGTTATCCTTCATACAGTGGAGACCTGGTACCCATATCTCATAGGGAGACGTTTTTAGATCAATATTGAGCATAATAGTTTGAATTACTTCCTTGAACATTGGTTGTATTCACTATAGAAACATAAGTGGGCCACTAAGATGTTAGGGTATGACTATGAGATCCTGTATAAGGGTAAAGAAAATGTTATGGTTGATGCTTTATCCAAACAATTTAAGGAAGATGGTGTACATTTTAAACCTTTGTAGTATAGCAATGCACACACATATTCTTGATAAATAGAAAGAAAACAATAAAATTCACAGATAGTACTTATAAATTTACCTTGGAAACCCTTAACGGGGAAAACCAACAAATGTTTAGAGTCGTACCTCTAACTCTCAATGTTTTAACTTCACCATTTGTAAATAAAATATATATGATTCCACAACATCAAAAACCTTAATCCATTGACATGGATTAGATTACAACCTTAATTCCTTAACCATAATTAGAAAACCATGAGGAGAAAAACCGTGTGCCAAAACCACCCAAATACTGACCAAAAAACGGGGGGCTAGTTGTGCAAAGAATATAACGCATACTCAATAGATGGATCACTCCTTGCCTTATCCTTACCAAGTGTAGGATGGCTCAAGGAAGCCCACAGAGAATGCATAGAAAATAATACTTTAAGGAATCTCATCCAACAACTTCAAACATATCCCAACCCACCTAAATGTTATATATGGAAACAATATACATTGCAGTATAAAGGGAACATTGTTCTAGCAAAAATTTTCCCCTAAAATAATGAGTCTTAGAGGAGTTACATTCACCACTGATAGAATGTAATGTCCCTTTCCAAATAGGAGCTCCAGAGAGGAGGCTTAAGGGTCTAAACCACCCCGTTAGACTATAGCCAGCGCCAGAAAAGGGGTAAAGAAGGTTACTAGAGGTCACTCTAGTCACAGGTGTTACATTCGGAAAGTGACATTGAGTTAAAAAGGGTTAAAATCATTTTTAAGTCATTATGAGCTAAAAATAGAAGTCAACGATGAATTAGGGTTTCAACAGTGATTTAGGGTTTTGGAAGTCAACAGTGAATTAGGGTTTCAGCAGTGATTTAGGGTTTTGTAAAGCTATAAAGGAAGGGTCAACGACCTAGTTCATTATTATGTAGATTACGACTTGTCATTGAGGAGAGAGGTGCATCTCAGGAGAGATAGTTCAGTGGATTCCAGGAGGAAGACACCAGTTGGTTGATTTCAATGTTGAGATACACACCCTAGTCACCGAGAAGATCATTCAGGTCTTCCATCATTCTTTAGCAGCAGTTACATAGTGTTCAGCAGCAAGGGAGCATTCATCCAAAGGGAGGGCACAACTTCGAAGGGTGTTTTAGGTCGACTTACCCCATCCAAGGGAAATTCTGAGATTTCCCTCCGACCCATTTGAGAGGAGGGCAAGGCACATATTTTTCCCGGTTCCTCATCAGATTTCGATAGAGGAATCAACTGGGATGCATTTTCCAGACTTGGACATGCGACACTTTTGGCAAGCACATTTGGGGTTCCAGAGCGAGCATCAGACCAGATTCAGAAAAACCCTTCTTAACCATTTCCCAGTAGACCAAGGCGGCCGTTTTGAGACATATCTCATATGATTTCGATGGTGGGATCACTAGGACTCATTTTTTTCCAGAAGAAGAGGGGCACATTCCCTCAAGGGTATCCATCTGGGGTCCAGACTCATCAGCAGAGGGGTACAATAGATACCAATACTAAGGACTAGAGCAAGGCACATCATTTGGGACAGTTTCCAGGCCATTCCAAGAAGTATAGCTCCCAGGGAGAACCTTCCAGACTTCCAACAGTTACCATCAGAGCTGCCATATTCCCAGCGCACCCATTGATTCCACAACACTCACATATTCTGGGTATTATCTTTTAGTTGCTTATTTGTATTCCGGCTAAGATCCTTTTGTCTTATGATCTAGCCAAGTGTTGTTATTTTATTCATCTACATTCGGCCTATTATAATTCGCAGAGATATCATAATACAAACTTTGCAGTCCTTTGTCGCATTTATTATTTGTATGATCATTTATATGTTGTAAACAATAGATCCTACATACACATTAACAACATTTCCTAGACT
>SNQJ01S0087029.1:0-13721 GCA_010110895.2 Picea sitchensis | reverse complement strand
TTAACAACATTTCCTAGACTAGCCAAGTCAGGAACATTATAGTGGTATTAGATCTTTAGTCCTATCAGCATGTGACTAAAGACAATGAGTGCAACAGAAGACCCAGAGGGTCATGAACACATAGGTGACGAATATGTCACTTATAGCAGGCATAAGGAAAGAAGGCATAGGCCTGGATTTCCCCCTTTTCCTCCTAGTTCAGAGGAAGAGGAAGAGGCACACAAAGAAGCAGAGAGAAGGGCAAAGCATGAGGCTGAGCGCGAGGCAGAGAGGATGCTAGGAGAGAGATATGAGAGACCAAAGGGCAGTGGCAAGGCCCCCGTAGATCTAGAGACAGCTTTCATGCAAGTTATCAATGATATGTTAGCTAGTCAATGGACCATGTCTCAATCCTTGGCACAGTTGGTTGATAGATTGGCTAGAGTGGTCACCCCAGGCACATAAGTCCCGCATGCAGCACATGGGAACTCGGGAGTAGGCAGTAGACCCCGTTCACCCTCTCTCACATAAACCTTTGCGAGTAGGATTCCCAGACCCTTGTTTCTCAGTATCTGAGAGCAGGACATAGAGAAGACGACATTTCGATGTCACTTTGGACATTTCGAGTTCCTGGTTATGCCATTTGGGCTAACCAATGCACCCGCCACGTTCTAGTCTTGCATGAGCCACATATTCAGGGATCAGTTGAGGAAATCAGTCTTGGTTTTCGTCAGTGACATCTTGGTCTTCAACAAGACATGGAAGGAGCATATGAGGCACTTGGATGAGGTATTGAGCATCATGAAGGCATAGTCATTATATGCCAAAGAGTCTAAGTGTGAGTTCGATATGACAGAGTTGCTTTACTTAAGCCATATCATCAGTGCACAGGGGGTACAGGTGCACCAGGAAAATATTAGAGCCATTCTGGACTGGCCAACACCCAAGAACATAACAGAGTTGAGGAGTTTCTTCGGGCTGTGCAGTTATTAAAGGTTGTGCACGACGTTGTTACTATTCTATTGTATGCTAATTTTTTTGTGTCTAAGAACCTTTTAAATGTTCTTGCACGACGTTGTTACTATTCTATTGTATGCTAAATTTATGGTGAGCCTTTCTTGCAGGACGTTGTTACTATTCTATTGTATGCTAAATTTATGGTGTCTAGGAACCTATAATTTGATAATTTATGGTGTCCAGGAGCCCTTGTTTTAAAGAAAACTAATTTGGGAATGCTAATTTTTTTGTGTTTTTATCCACAAACCTATGTAACATCCATTATTACTATTCTATTGTAAGCTAATTTTTTTGTGTCCAAGAACCTTTTAAATGTTGATGTAACAAACGTTCTTACTAGAAACCTTATTATTATTGTACACTAATTTTTTTTTGTGCAGACTCCTTTTAAATATTTCATGTACTATCAAACTTAGATACTAGGAACCTTTCTTGATGTACCAGACATTAATAATTTTTGATAAATTTCAAATAAAACTAATTCGAGAATACTAAATTTTGCATGGATACCACATGTACTTCAACTTGCTACCCACATGTTTGTACTCGGTCGCATTTATTCCCATTCCAACTTGGCAGGGACTACGTTGCCATGCAGCACTTGTTTCAAAATCTCTCCTAAGCGATTCATCTAGACCAAGGAATCACGGAAATCCTTTGATCACATCAAGGAAGTCATGAGCACTTTTCCAGTATTGGCATTACCAGACTTCACCTTGCCATTTGTACTAGAGTGTGACGCATCCAGCGAGGGTATCGGGGTCGTTTTGATGCAGGGAGGAAACCCCATTGTATTTGAGAGTAGGAAGCTCAGTCAGCTCGAGAGGTTGTACTCCATTTATGACAAGGATATGTTGGCAATCATGCATGCCTTGACCAAATTCAGACAATATTTGGTGGGCAGCAAATTCGTGGTCAAGACGGATCACAACAACTTGAAGTATTTCCTTGAGCATAAGGACCTCAGTGAGCGCCAACAGAAATGGGTGATGAAGGTATAGGAATTTGACTTCAACATAGAGTATGTCAAGGGGAAGAAGAACATTGTGGCTGATGCACTATCGAGGAGACCTGCGGCCTATTCTTTGATGGAGATTTCAGAAGATTGGAAATCCCACTTATTAGTGGAATATTCCAAGAACAAGTTCGCTTGTGAGGTGATGGATGGATAGATATAGGATGAAAGGTATAGGGTCATTGACGATGTCATATTCTAAAAGGATAGAGTCTACTTGGTGCCAAATTCAGGGCTCAAGAAGAAGATCCTCACAGCAGTTCATGATTCACCACTAGCAAGCCATCATGGGTTCTTCAAAACCTATAGACAGATCAGGGAGAGGTTCTCATGGAAGGGCCTCAAACAATATGTTATGAGACACGTTAGTGAGTGTGTGACTTTCCAGTAGAACAAGTCATAGCACACTCATCCAGAGGGGCTACTTCAACCACTCCCCATTCCAGAGCAGAAATGGGAGAGTATATCGATGGACTTCATCACAGGCATACCCAAGGTTCAAGGTAAGGACTGTATCTATGTAGCGGTCGACAGATTGACCAAGTTTTCTCACTTCTATGCCATACCGATAGAGTACAATGCAGTTCAGGTACCCAATCGATTCTCCAGGTAGGTCTTCAGACTTCATGGGTTGCCGAGGAACATCGTCAGTGACAGGGATAGTCAGCTCATGAGGACATTCTAGAGAGAGTTATTTCGGTTGGTGGGGACAGAGCTAACACCCAACCCCAACTATCACCCTCAGACAGATGAGAAGACTGATATTGTCAACAAGTGGGTTGAAGGATATTTGAGGAACTATGTAGGTGGACAGCATAGAACATCATTTAAGTGGCTACATCTAGGAGAGCATTGCTACAACACCACTTTCCACATGTCCATTGGTATGACACCCTTCCTAGAATTATACAGATATGATGCTCCCACTTTGGTAGACTTGGTTTTCGGGGAGAGCAGAGCTCCCAAGGCCAAGGATTGGATCATAGAGAGACAGGAGATTCTCAAGTTGTTAAAAGAGAACCTGCAAACGACACAGAACCAACAGAAGATGAGTGCAGACAAGAACAGGCTAGAGCACAGCTTTGAGGTTGGGGATTTGGTTTTCTTGACACTCCAACCTTACAGACAGTCATCTCTGAAGAAGAGTGGGGCCAAGAAGCTTAAGCCCAGATTTTATGGCCCTTACAGGATCATGCGTCGAGTAGGCGAGGTTTCTTATGAGTTATAGCTTCCAGAGGGGAGAAAGATTCATAGCGTGTTCCACATATCTTGCCTCAAAAAATCAATGGGACAATTCATTAGCACATCAGAGGAGCTTCCCCCATTGGATGAGGAGCGACAGTTGGAGTTGGTTCCGGAGGAGGTATTGGAGTTTCAGGAGCAGAAACTGAGGAGCAGGGTCATCATAGAGTGTTTGATCAGATGGACAGGGCTTCCAGTAGAGGACGCTACTTGGGAGAGCGAGCAGGTGTTGCAGCACCCTGGTCTGGTATTGCTTGAGGACAAGCAATTTCGAGAAGGGAGGACTGTAATGTCCCTTTCCAAATAGGATCTCTAGAGAGGAGGCTTAATGGTCTAAACCGCCCTGTTAGACTATAGCCAGGGCCAGAAAAGGGGTAAATAGGGTTACTAGAGGTCACTCTAGTCACAGGTGTTATATTTGGAAAGTGGCATTGAGCTAAAAAGGGTTAAAAGCGCTTTTAGATCATTATGAGCTAAAAATAGAAGTCAACAGTGAATTAGGGTTTCAACAGTGATTTAGGGTTTTGGAAGTCAATAGTGAATTAGGGTTTCAGTAGTGATTTAGGGTTTTGGAAAGCTATAAAGGAAGGGTCAGCGACCTAATTCATTATTATGCAGATTACGACTTGTCATTGAGGAGAGAGGTGCATCTCAGGAGAGATAGTTCAGCGGATTCCAGAAGGAAGACACCAGTTGGATGATTTCAGTGTTGAGAGACACACCCTAGTCACCGAGAATATCATTCAAATCTTCCATCATTCTTCAGCAGCAGTTATGTAGTGTTCAGTAGCAAGGGATCATTCATCCAGATGGAGGGCACAACTTCGGAGGGGGTTTTAGGTCGACTTACCCCATCTAGGGGGAATTCCGAGATTTCCATGCAACCCATTTGAGAGGAGGGTAAGGCACATATTTTTCTTGGTTCCTCATCAGATTCTGACAGAGGAATCAACTAGGATGCATTTTCCAGACTTGGAAGTGTGACACTTTTGGCAGGCACATTTGGGGTTCCAGAGCGAGCATCAGACCAGATTCAGGGAAACCCTTCCGAACCATTTCCCAGTAGACCAAGGAGGTCGTTTTGAGACATATCTCATCTGATTCTGATGGTGGAATCACTAGGACACATTTTTGCCAGAAGAAGAGGGGCGCATTCCCCTAGGGGTATCCATCCGGGGTCCAGATTTATCAGTAGAGGGGTTTGACAGATACCAGTACTAAGGACTAGAGCAGGGCTCATCATTTGGGACAGTTTCTAGGCCATTCTGAGAAGTATATCTCCCAAGGCGAACTTTCTAGACTTCCAATAGTTATCGTCAGAGTTGCCATATTCCCAACGCACCCATTGATTCCGCAACACTCACATATTCTGGGTATTATCTTTTAGTTTATTATTTGTATCCCGGATAAGATCCTTTTGTCTTCTGATCTAGCCGAGTTTTTTTATTTTATTCATCTGCATTCGGCCTATTGTTATCCGCAAAGATATCATAATAAAAACTTTGCAGTCCTTTGTCACATTTATATGTTGTAAACAATAGATCCTACATACACATTAACAGCATTTCCTATACTAGCCAAGTCAGGAACATTACATAGAAGGTCACTCTAGCTTTGATAAAACCTATGAAATAACTAAGCGCTCATTCTGTTGTGACAACATGAAAACATATATCCAGGATTTCATAGCATCATGTGCACTTTCCAAAGAAACAAGGTAGAGATGGTGAAGATACCAAGGGAATTGCAACCACTACCAATCCCATCATATATCTAGACAGACATCTCAATTGATTTTATCATGGGACTCCCAAAAGTAGGTAAAAAAATAGCCATCATGGTGGTTTTCGACTGTCTTTCAAAACATCCGCATTTATGTTCCCTAGTTCATCCTTTCACTCCTTTCTTTCTATCCTAGGTCTTTGTGGATCATATATTTAATCTACATGGTATGCCCACATTTTGTTTCTTAGATTGGGACCCCACTTTCACTAGAAACTTTTGGTAGGAGCTATTTAAACTTCAAGGTATATAACTGAATATGAGCACTATATATCATCCTCAAAATGATGGCCAAACATAAATGGTCAACATATGCTTAGAAACCTATTTGAGATGCTTTGCTTTTGAAAATCTGCATCAATGGGTATTGTTACCCCCTCTCACCTAGGTGTAACTAGAGGAGATCATGTCTCATGGCCCACAATGAGGACAGTGATCCCGATGATGATGATGATCAACATTCTCCATAGGAAACAACCACTCAAATGCCTCCCTCCTCATTCAACTCATCCTATCACACCTACTCAACATGGTTCATTAGATGATGGTGGTCCAACACATTATAAGATACATTATTCATTATTTAATATAAAGTGTCATATTTGAAGCATTAGACATTTAGGTGAGGATCATGGGTTGAAGTCAGATAATGAATCATAAGCTTGGAAGTTATTATTTTTTCCTTCTTTCACCTTGGTGGCCATCATTTTTATCATAGTCCAGTGTTGTCATTCCTAGGGAACATGGGTACTATTGGAGGATTTAATAAGGGTAACGTATTGTTCCCCCCCATACTTAACCATTTACATCCTAGGGCCTTCCACAATGTACTAAACTTCGGTGATGGTTGTTACATGTACACCAAAAAGGCATGTGGTTCATCCTCCTACGAGAAGAAGGGATAGAATTTCAAGGTTGATGCAGCTACTAGAAAAAATGAATAAAAAAGGAAAGAATCTTGTAAAATAAAGAATAAATGATGGGATAATGAATGACCAGCTTCAAAATCAAAAGGTCATATTGAGCTCTATCCCCTCATTATGAGGTGATCGCCCCTAGTTCTAATTCATTAAATGCATATCAAGTAAAAGGACTTAATCCCAGTAATAAAAGAAAATAAAGAATAAAGTGATTGAAACATGAAAAGGGGACTTGCAATGCATAAAATGAATATAAAAAGGCAATAAAAGGGGTTTGGATTAAAAAATTTATTGAGGAAAGGGTATCTCAAGCAACAAGGGATCCCTCTTCAAATGGAAATGGATCAAGCACGATACCTTGCATGTTAATGAATCCATCGCCATGAAGTAAACCTCGGACGTTTTCATTCACCATACTTACACTTTGATGGGTTTTCATAGGAACTATCCCTCTAACTGGGTACTGGCACACCCAATAGGGTGTTTTGATGGTCCTCCCATACCTAAACTTTTCAATTTGCATAAATTCCTAAGCTAATGTGAAGCTTGAAGAAGACACCTAATGTGAATTGCTTATTTGGATTTTGAATTAAATGATGGTTGTGTATGATTCTAATGCCTCTTTTATCTCATTATTGTTGTTCTTACTTGATTATGTGGACTTTGTTTGGCCATGGTACACTTGACATGCTCCATTGGAGGATGTTCTCATGATGATTCCTAAGATTGTGTGCACTATACACGGGATATTGCACACTTGACGCAAAGTGTTGGGTCATATGATGACTAGACACACCTTAGGACACCTTCTCCCACCTCCTGGACCTTGGACGATGGAAATATGAGCCAAGATATTACAAATATGGTCAAATTGGCTATTAGGTGGGTAGGAATCCCACACCTTGGACAGTGCACCCAAGAGCCACATTAGGGTTTTATTTGAGGATGTTGAACTTGGAGATGATTGGGTACTCCTTAGAGAGATGATGGACCCTCCTTTCACCTTGGACGTTGACTTTTTCCACCTTGGATGTTGACCATGATGATGATGACATCATGAACTATGATGGTTTGATGATGGTGAGGTTGACCATACCACTAGGGAATCCATTTTGATGATGGGTTGGAGTCATTTGATGATGATACATGACCTTTTATGAGGAGGTGTGACCTTTCACCATGCTTTGCACCTTTTGATGATGACATGTGGCCTTGGCAGGCCCTTGCACCCTTATAGAACATGATGTCACCTTTGTTGGATCATATTGAACTCACACATGTGATATTTGAGGGGACATTTTGGCATATTAGCATGTCCTTTTATTATTTGAGGTTGTTTTGGGGGTTGGCCATGACCTATCCACCTTGTATCATGGATATTTTATGTTTTTAGGGATTTTTGAGGGACATAGTGCTATGGTTTCCTCATATAAAGAGGCTAGCACTCCATCCTTGTTAATCATAACTCACCACTTGTGGAGGTTCATCATTACTTGTCTTATTTTCTCTCTCTTCATTATGGAGTACTTTTGTGCACTTATGGTAGGATGATCTAGTGGATGTTTTTTCTTGTTTTGGCGGATGTCTCATGAAACTAGGGTTTCATCATGCATAGTGATTTGTATTAGTTAGTGTTCTCTTCCAATTTCAAGTGTTTGTTCATCATATATTTAGTCTATGCTCTATTATATGGTTAATAGTTGCATGTTATATTGTATCTTGAATAATTTTGTAGAAACCCTAAGGAAGGATTAAGATTGTTTATCCTTACCCCTTGTTCATCTATCTAAATTTGTTGAAGCATAAAGAGGTCAAGCTAGGGATTAAAATTGCATATCCCCTTATACATGATCTTAAGGTTTAAATCTAGGGTTGATAAAAGCATAAACTCTAGGTTTTGACACTAGAGAAGAAGAAAACGACACCTATGGTTTATAAGGGTATAGTCCCTAGGGTTTGTTTCCTAGAAGGTTTGGCTTTGGTTTATGATTGGATAACCCCAAGATTTAATATTAAAGTTTGTCTCTTTCCTTTATAAATATTATATGATGTTGCATTGACTCCATATTCCCAAGGATATAAAGAAGGCACTAATCGTTCCATTACTACAAGTGATTACAAACCCTAGTTCAATTTACTCTCTCTCTCTCTCTCTCTCTNGTCTAGGAAATTTGCATTTTCATCTTCATTATCTTGCATTCATAGTCTAACGTCTCACATTTTTTGCTTGGAATCATCTCTAACATACACATTGCTACAATAATTGCATTTTCAACATGATTAGGGTTTTTCTAACGATTTGTGTTAGTCTAGGAAATTTGCATTTTCATCTTCATTATCTTGCATTCATAGTCTAATGTCTCACATTTTTTGCTTGGAATCATCTCTAACATACACATTGCTACAATAATTGCATTTTCAACATGATTAGGGTTTGTCTTATTTCACTCAATTAACATAGTTTCATGCTTTTTATTTCATGCAATAATTGGTGTGTGGTTTACAACTCTTTTCATGGTTATTTGGAATATATTCATTCTATTTCTTGCTGATTTAAGAGCTGATATAGTATTATTGTTGTAAACTTGTTGCATGCTTAAGTATCTAGTCTTTCTCTACAAGTTCATTTCAGCTTTCATTTTCCTTTTGATAGCTAGTGTTTTGGGGCATTTGATTCATTCTCTTAGCTTAGATAACACCACAAATGGTTGTGATAACATCTTAAACACTCACATAGATAATTACATTGCCTTACTTTAACCTTTCCCTTCACTCAACCCTAGCTAATCAAGCGGCCAAGATAAGTGGTCGTAGACTTGCCTTAGCTTGTTATAGGATCCTTTGAGGTTGATAGGGAAGCATCCCTTGTGTTATATATTTTTCCTTCACTAAAATGAGGGAAGTATTTTCCTAGGTGATAGTGGAAATTACTTCCATATGCTACATTGTTTTAACATCTCGTGAAGGCTTTGCACAAGCGTTATATTTCATGATAGAAGGTACCAATGTCAATGGCATCCTATGTACCAGGCACCTCCAAGTTTCATGTAGTAGATAAAACGCTTCACACCATAGAATCCATTATCTATATCATCAAGGATAACTTGGTTATGGCACAAAATCAAATGAAACAACAAGTTGATCAACATAGATCTGAACGTTCTTTTTCCAAAAGGGATCAAGTGTGTTTTCACTTGCAACCTTATAAACATACATCACTCAATGATAAATTTATTTAGAAGCTATCTCCCAAGTTCTATGGTACCTATTAGATCATACAATGCATTAGATAGTTGGCCTACAAGTTATCTCTCCCAGCCCACTGCGAGATTCATTTAGTATTTCATGTGTCCTATTTGAAGAAGGTTGTGGGATCAAATTGCAAAGTGAAAACTAACCTACTATAAATTGATGAAGAAGGTTCAATTTGGCTCTATCATGTTAGGTTCCTACATCAACCCCCTTACTTAGGGTACTTTATTAATGTATGAGGCCACCTTCCTTCAATAAGACCCACTAAATAATTATTTAAAGTCACACATTGTAAAAGGGGTCCTCTTTATTAATAAGTCTTGTCAAATTAGTAAGTAGGCCCTCATTATAAGTGGGCCCGTAGGCATTTAATATTCTCTATTGATAGCTATATGTTGAGTAGAAAGTTATGTAATGTTTTGTCAAGAATTGTTAATGTATATGGAGCTTTGCTCTATGAAGTTTCCCCCATGAAGAGACAAGTGAACATAGCTCTCTATTTTTTTTATCAAGATATATTTCTCGGGTTTTATCTATTTTCTCTTATGTTCTTTGCACTACATTTTATGTGATTTCTCATAAATTTTTGGGTTAAGTACATTACAACAAAGCACCTAGAATGCAACTCCCTGAGTTACAACAATGGGAAGAGGAGACAAGGATTGAATTGCCTCGCATGAGAAGACAACAAAACCATTTTAAGATCTCTTTGGAAATGATCAAGTCTAACCCTTTATAATGTCAAAAGTTAGAATGATAACTTTGAACCCTTGTTGCAAACAATGGAATACATTCCCCCATGTGTTGTAAATTATTTTTTTTAGTCAGTTCTTTTATTAGACTTTTTACTAGTAAGTTTCAATGTAGTTCATCAAGTAAAATCATTGGTATGATTGAAATTTTGTATTTATTTGCAATGCCTTTACAAATTCTCTTCTTATGCTATCAAGTTTTAATTTTGGTTATATAGATCATCTATTTGGGTCCATCCATACTCTATATTTTGTTAATACAAAACTTCTACCATTTCTATGAAAAACATGTCATTACTCATGTACTATGAACAATTGTTTCACACTTTTTTATTTCATGCCATAATTATGCATTGCATGGAGCCATCTAATCTTGTGGAAAACATCCTTCTTGTTATTGAAATATGAGAGTATAGGAATTTAAAGTTTTCATCAATCAAAATGTTAATCAATTTTTTGACAATCTAATTCATTTAAGAATTAAGTAAAACTTCTTAAAAACTCATTCCACCATACACGAGGGATATATTTGAATTGGAGATCCAAGATCATGGTTGCTAGGCACCTAAGAGGATCAGGAGGAGCAACAGTTAATGATGAGGATTTGGGGGATGAATTGAATGTGAGTTGGAACTCGACATTCTCATATCAGTCATTAGTAGCTACAAATTTTGTGTGTGTCAGATGAACAACAGAGGATACAAAGGACATGTGAGATGTGACATATGCAAAGGGCACATGATGTAGGGGCAAATGGAAATAGTGGTAGGAAGGAAGTGGTATTAGAGAAATAAATATTAAAGGATAACCAAGTTTTGGGAAAATTCCCTCCCTAAAGAAATTCCTTCAGCATAAACATTTATAAATACTTATTATTCAAATTTATTTATTTATGTAAATTATTTAAAAATGTACTTGGTTATGTAAACTCACTTACATATTCCAAGTTTCCTCCCTTACGGGAGTTGGATTAAATCCTAAGTGTCATTTGTCATTAAGAAATGTCAATTATGCTAAACCCACATAATATTTCCTATTTGATGTTATTATTGGTCAATATGAAGGAGCTTCTTATCTAGGCATACAATATGAGCTTCCTCAACAACAATCAACCTTCTTCATGCATCCATCAATACTTGGTCCAATCAACTACAATGCATAGTTGAATAGTGCACTAGTCAACTTCTTATTGATCAAGACAACGTTCAACATAGGAATATGAGTTGACTATGCCAATCTATCTCTTCTAATCGATTGGTGCTCCATACAATATTTATGAACAACATTGAAATAAGTCTTCACTTCACATACCAACATATATGAGAAATTGTCTACTCAACAAGAAAGGCAGTAGATCAACACTATTCAATTAGTCAAAGGAACATTAGTCGACCTTCAGTCGAGTCTTCTATCAACCACACTTAACTTTAGTTGATTAATTTCATAGTGTAGGTCCTTCAAAGATTTGGAAAAAACTGCCAATTTTGGATCTATAATCATCTTTCAATATTCTCCACGTGTTAGGAAAAATCAATCACTATACAAGGATATCTCTAGATGTTACCAAGGTTAGGGCATCAATGCTTCAAATGTTCAATTGAACAATTGGTCTTCTATACTATTGCTTAGTTGATATAAGAAATCTCTAAACAAGTAATGCTCAAGTCAATTTTCAAAGCTAAAAAAAGGTATTCCCCATGGTTAGTTATTTAATTAACTACCATCAACTAGGCATTTAGATGCATTTATATTTAGTTGATATGCACAACCAAAGATATGGTATATTCAACAAATGGAGTCAGGCGAGTGGATGATATTCATGTAGAACTCAATTGGTTCACCCATAATTTAGTCAACTTCTTTAGCAAACTCCACGTTAATAAAAATAAAACAAGAGATCCAACAAACACACCAAAAGTGGATTTAGAGAACCATACGACTAGTCAAGCATCCAACAATGTGTTGATTCTGGAAAGATAATACCCCAAAGAATTACTAGATAATATTGGAAGAGATAAGGCGCATGATGGTTGAACTCAATAATTCACCATAATATCAAATCAATAAACAAACTTAGCTCATTAAAACCACAAGTTGCAATGGAACTCACTCACATTTTGCAAACTCCTAATCAAGAACCAAACAACTATGTTATCAAGTTGGAACATGCAAACACAATCAAAAGTGAAAATATAGATTCCAAGAGCAGTGGTGGTGATAATAGGCACCATTAGCACTAAAGCACAATGAGCAAAGGGTCCATGACTAGATGACGATCACCATACAAGATGTCATATACCGATCTAAGAGATTGTCTATATATAGGTTTGGGTAGGTGACCAAACCCTCATTGTATGGGACCACACACCCCATAATTGTCCATAAAATGTGGATTTGAAATGATATAGTAGACATAGTCAATTCCACATGTCTAGTCGATGACCAATTGATTACATTCCTTGGTCGACTCCCTTAACGATCAGATCCATCTTCATGGTTGACTACACATTCCAATAAGGTGAGGTTACACTAAGAACCATCGGTTTCAACAACACAAATTGTGCACACTAAGAAACATGCATGACGAAAGTACATAAAACCAAGTTGATCTTAATCAATCTACCAATGTTTAATATACCAACATTTGGAAATCTCCTATGTCCAAATTATGTTGGCATTTTCATGTGTCCCCACATATGTAAGCAAAAATATCCACTGTGCAAATTAAATACAATATTTTTGATGTTTTTTCATAGAACATACAATTTCCCCCTCCACGATCCCATGAAATTTATCCTAAGCTAATGGTCTCTCAAAATCCATACCAAATATAACATGTCACTTCAAAGATTCCATAGAAATTATCTTTTCAAAATTGTCAAAATTGATGGTACTAAAGTACAATTGTAATTTTGTGTTGGTTATGTGATATTCAATTATGTCATTTAATATTGTAATGATAAATGCATGATGTTTTTCATAATGTTATTAGTAATGTTATTCTTGAAGCAATTATAACCACATTTATTTTATATTAATTTTAAAATTCCATTCAATGACAATAAAATCATTCCACGGTGAAATTTGGAAGTCCATTTATTAAAATAAAGTTTGAGCATGTTTGGTTGATAATCAAATAGTAATTTTGTTTGGAAAAAAAAATGTAACTAGAAGTTCCAAAGGGCCTAATAAAAGAGAATATTCAATTAAAAAGGAACTCCTTTTATCCAAATTCAAGGAAAGGAATAATGAAAGGGAAATATTTTTCATCCTTTGTATAATATATCTGATATAAAAAGTATGCAGAACAGAAATAAAATGCTAGAAATGGCAGAATAACAGTAATATAACCAGCATAATCTCCATAATAAAACAAAAATGATATAAGGACAACAACAGAAATAGCACTTTGATTCAGAAAGCAATGTTCACGGGCCTCTTCGAGGGGGCAACCTCCAGTCGAGAAATGCTCTGTTACAATAATCTCCAAGCTAGGGTTTTCATACCCTTGACCCTTATTTATACTAAATATGTCTATCAAGAGAAGCATCTAGAGGAAGATCCGTCTAGAAGCGGAAGCTTCTATTAGGTCTTCTTACATCCACCTTATTCTATTTTATTGAAAGGCCTTATTAATATTGACCTTTATTACATCCGACTATATTTCTCTAAATATGTGTGGGTTAGGACCCTAACATGTCCACCCCCTTAAAAACAGCCTTGTCCTCAAGGCTTGAGATGTGGAAACTGTTGCAGAATGGT